>JAWWEM010053465.1:0-37354 GCA_035582935.1 Ormyrus thymus | reverse complement strand
ATCATTTCAGATTCTTTGTAACACTCTCATTTCAACATTACTTAATGTATCTCTTTGAAATTTCGTACAGACTTTAAATATTAGCTTTGACATCCCCTTAATAATAATAGGTTCACAACTCATACTAGACATTTAGACTCAAATAAATACAAAATAAAACATGGTGATACAAGAGGCAGTTTTTAAGTTGCATAATTAATTTTTGGTTTTTGCAGAAGTGGTTTATTGAATTTCTGTGCAGTTGCATTGGCCTTGAATGATCTAGGTTTTACGGCAATCGGAGTTCGCATTGACAGTGGAGATTTGGCCTACCTTAGTCAAGTTGCTAGAGATATTTTTATGAAGATATCAAAGCGGTTCAATTTATCTTGGTTTAGTAAACTTACAATCGTAGCATCCAATGACATCAATGAAGAAACTATTGTTAGTTTAAATGAACAGGTGATTAACATTGAAACTATGTAATATGTAATACTTGTATTTGATTATCTCATCTTTCAGATAAAATGTAGTCACGCTAGTTTTTTCATATTCAGATTATGTCAATAATCTTAAATTTAATTCTGTTCACTAATTGGAAATTTTTAATCGCAAATTCTTGTAAAAAGTTAATTTGATTTATTTACAAATATTAATGATCAATAATGAAAGTAATTTAATAAATTAGTATCAGTAATATTTTAAATCCTCAAAAAATATTTAACTATTAAAGTTTTTTATATAAGTTTACAATTGTAACTATATTTATTTTTTCAAATTTACAGAATCACAAAATAGACTGCTTTGGTATTGGCACACATTTAGTAACATGTCAGAAACAACCTGCATTAGGTTGCGTATATAAGTTAGTAGAAATAAACGGTTTGCCGAGAATAAAATTAAGTCAAGAAGTAGGAAAAGTTACCATGCCTGGTAAAAAAATTGCCTATAGGCTTTATGGAGTGGACGGACGAGCTTTAATAGATTTACTTCAAAGGGTAGAAGAAGAGGCTCCACAAGTAGGCCAAAAAGTACTTTGTAGACATCCATTTGAGGAGTCAAAGAGAGCTTACGTGATTCCGACAAGCGTTGAATGCCTCCATAAGGTAATTTTAAATTTTTTGTTCCTTGAACCATTGCTTATGTTATTAATTTTGTAAGAGGACTGATAGTTCGTTTATTATTTAATAAATAAATAAATAGATATATTAAAAGTATTCTGTGAAGTAAATTTTACAAATTTATTTTACAAAATATGAATTGAAGAAATCATGTATTTCAATTTTTAAACATAAAATAAATTTTTTTGTAAATACAGTTATATTGGAAAGATGGAAAAATTGTACAGACACTTCCGACACTAGCAGAAACCAGAAATCGAGTACAAGAATCATTAGATACATTACGTAATGATATCAAGCGAAATCTCAATCCAACACCGTACAAAGTAAGTTTTTACCTTTCCAATAACGTTTTAAACAATACAATTTTTAACTTTATTTTATTGAATATATATTTTGACACTTTCTTTATTTTTCATAGGTGTCTGTTAGTGATGATTTGTATAATTTTATTCATGATTTGTGGCTTCAGAATGCTCCTATTGGTGAATTATCCTGAAGGGAAGAAATATCAGCTGTAATGGAGCAATGAAATGCATTCGTATTTATACGAATAAAAATTATTTTTTAAATTCCAAATTAAGGTACCTTATCAAAGATCAGAGCAAAGACGCAAATTATGTGAGAAAAAAGAAGCAAATATTTTTAAACACTTTTCTCTCATAGGGGCCTTACAATGCAATATGCATAGTATTACAGAATTACACTTGAATTATATTGTTAAGTCCTGACTTTGCGAAAGAGGACTTTATAATTAAATTTTAAGTTTAGAATATTATTTAGTAAAGGATTTAAAGAATTTATTAGACTCCTTGTGTTGACTTGAATTCCTCGATTATAAGTTCAAGAAAAAAGAGGGTACGATGCTAGTGGGGAGACTCCACTATAATGTTGTTGACCTTTTGTTGTAGTGATATTTGATGCGGTATTTTATAACTTACTGTCTCCTTATAAGCTGCTCGCGCTACTTTCACTAGCGCAAATCGAGGATGTTAAAGAAGTTTCCTTGCTTGGATGAGGTAAATGGGGAATTAATAGAACTTTAAACAATTCACTTTGATTTCTAAAATAGGCTTTATTATTATCACCTTTCACTATTGAACGGAATATTAACACAGCATTTAACGCGACAAATGAAATGAAAATTTAAAAGATTAAAACTAGAATTTGAACTTAGACAATAAATAATGAAATCAATAATCTTTAACGTGTCAAAGTAAATGACACGGAGCCCGTTATTTAGAGATTTACTTTAATTTACAAAGCGTGTATTTCGTGAATAAATTTCTCTCGTGGATCTTGACGGACTGGCGCGTTTGCTGTGCAGCCCATATTTATAATAAAAAAAATCCAATTAAGTAAGGCCATTCCTTATTTCGTGCGTCTGCAAGTTAGCAGAATTTACATTGGAGTCTGCATTTTTATCGAGAAACTTTAGATTTCAAATTTCGAACTTGTGATTTTGCGTTTTGGATGATTGGCCTGGTAATTTCTTAATGTACATAAGTTGTGCATTTTTTTAACTTACCATTGATGAAATGTTTTATATTTAGTTTATTAAATATTTAAAAATAAAAAGATGAATCTTAGGACGTAACAATATAACTCAAGTGATATGAAATGGATGAGAAATAGCATCACTTTTTATTTTACAGCTGCAAATGATACATTTATTTTGTAATGAACAAGATACTGTTACTCGTATAAAATTTCATAAAAAATGCTCAAAGATCTCACGTTGCGCTATTTTTAGGCAGAAAGCCCGAAAAATAAAATAAATTGCTTGTCTTGTTGAAATGAAAAATATAATTGTTAAAAGTATATCATAGCGTTAATAAAACAGAACAATATTAAAGATGTTTGATCATCTTCTATTTTTCCTCTCTTAAAAAAGTGATGACGGAAAGTTGGAGTATGGCTAAAATATTAACTTTACTGTTGCGTTAAAGAACGTACGTGATAGATTATTATATAAAGTAAGGCTAGGCTAGACTAGCAGAAGTAGACTTTATAAATTATTTTATTTAATTTTCATTAATAACATTATCTACGCGTTTGAATGTGAAATTTGCCAATCAAAACTATTTCACAGTAAGCACTTCACAGTTGATGCATCAATAAATTTGAACAATTTCAATTATATTATGTATGATAGAAATATTATTTATTATTAAAAACATTTAGTTTAATATAAAATAAATTTATCACGTGCACAACGTGCTTGGATGGTGCTAGCGTAGCATAAAAATAAGTTTCAAGTAACTTTATAATAATGGAAAATTACACATATATGTAATATAGATAATAATTAGATTAAATGTGTGAGATACTAAATAGTTCATAATTTATATTTAGTTTATAAAATAAACATTTTAAGTCATTCGATGAACTCTTTCGAAATAATTTTGCATCATAATAATTTTTTAACTAAAGAAACATCACTTTGAACCTGCATATTCCTTTTGTCAATTTTTGTAAAAACTTGTAGGAAAATATAAATAATTAAAATTTCATTAAAGGTATGCAGACAAAAGATGTCCTTGTAATGTGTAAATAATTGTATATTGATCAAAGTCGTAAATATTTTTTAAAAACTTATTTTATATTAACAAGGGAAGTTGATAGTTCTGAAACTTAAAAGGTAACTGTAAAAACCATTATATTTGTACTTGGTCGTTCTTTTCAATTTGCCACTTGCTGGTGAATATTATTATTACAAAGGAAAAAAATATATATTTTTTTTAAATCACTGTAAGTGACATGTAAAATGTAGGAAACGCATAATAAAATTGATTAAACGGTTTAGCAAAATAAAAAACCGTTTAGATTTTATAAACATTGTACTTCTAGAAAAATTAGGTTTAAGTAGCATTATTTTAGATTATGTGTATACATTTTCATTCAGATTGTAATTATGAATTTATCTGTACTCATTATACACCCATCACATATCCAAAAGTATGCATATAGGAAAGCATTGTTTTGAGTTGTTGAATTGTTGTTAATGTTTATTACATGCTTTTAATAAAATGGATTCTGGAAATTGATGCATTTAATATTTAATACATTATATTTTATTCAATATACATTCTAAGAGTATTTTAATGATAATAGTATTATAAAAGGTAAGAAACATAAAATATAATGTGTGTGAACTTCAGTAATATTAATAAAAGTAAATAAAAAAATCTAAGCTTAAAATACGTTTTAAAAAATCTACAACAATTATTTAAAAGATTAAAATGTATAAATTAATTAAAAGAAAAAAATAATAATTAAGTTTATTCAAGTTTTATTTTATAATTATTTTGAAAATCTACATTTATTTTGTACATCTTTGATCTTTGCGTGTGTTTTTGTTATTAATTCTTAAATGGTTTTAAATTTGACATTTAAATGTTTAATCTCACTACATATTTTAAGGTTGGCACCAATGAATTTACTATACTTGTGCCATTATGCGGGCGGCAACAGACTACACGTGTATGTGTTCTGTTACACGCAAATGCTAAACTTTCTAGACCTTCTATAGTATAGTCTTCTTCCGATGTGCCGATTATATGCAGGTCTTTCTGCGGTACTTCGAAAAAATCAATCATTACTGCGTGTTAACAAACAAGACTAGTATTTGATCATTCCCTTAGTTTACGGTATTATTAAAGCGATTGGAATATTTTAATATAAAATTGAGTAAGTTATATACTATTGATTTTAGTTACTGTTGTCGCTTTCGGAGTCAGGTAACCTTACAGTTCGGCTTCGGTTTTAATGGCTCCCCAAAATGGAGTATAAACGTTATCTGTTGTAATTCACGCTTTTGAATTTTTTTGAAAATTAAACAACTTTGAACGTGGATTTTTCTTAGTGGATTTATATAAATAATACGTTTATATAAATAAACGCAATAACACTCCGTGATAAGATTGTACAGGCTTCACTATTTTAGAAAGTCGTGTATCACAATTTTTTTTGTATACTGATCTTGAATTTGTATCATAACACAAAATGTTTTACTATTAATCGTAACTAATAACGTAAATTAAATGAATTTTAATCAATGAAAATTAAATTGAAATGTAAATTTTGACATGTTTAAAAGTTTCTCTTTTATAAAATAATTTAGTTTGCATATATTTATTTTTATATCTCATACTTCTTTAATTATTTTTAGGTAATTTTAATTAACCAATGGCTGCTCGTTTATTAAAAGATCCAGCTACAGCTGGAAGCAGAATATTTGTTGGTCATTTACAAACAGAAGAAATGAATCGCAATGAATTAGAAGAACATTTTTCAAAATATGGTACAATTGTTGGATCATTATTAAACAGAGGTTTTGGTTTTGTACAATTTGAAGATGAACAGGCTGCTCAAAATGCTATTAAAAGTGAAAATGGATCAATGTTTAAAGGCAGAAGAATAGGTATTGTACCTAGAATATACTTAAATAATTTTCAGAGAGATGTACTAAAATATTAAAATTAATTTGTAAATTTCAATTTATAGATGTCAAACCAGCTAAAAAAGAAACTGGAGGGATGGGTGGAGCTAGTGGAGGAATGGGTGGAGGTAATGGAGGAGGATTCGGAGGTAACGGAGGAGGATTTGGAGGGAATGATTCGTTTGGAGGAAATAATAATTTTGGAAGTAGTAATTCAAATTTTAATAACTCCAACTCCTCTTTTAATGACAATCAGTTTAATAGAGGAGCTGGAAGTGGCAGTGGAGGAGGAAACAATTCTTTTAGCGATCAGGATGATTCTTTCAGCGGAAAGAATAATAATGACATGTTTAATTCAAACAAAGGAAATGGTCCCCCATTTGGTAATAGAGGAGGCCAGAGAAATCAAAACCAAAATCAAGGTGGTCAAAACCAGGCTGGTGCCAGAAATAGACAGAGAGGTGGAAAAAATCGTAAAAATAGAGATGGGCCTATGGGAGATCGAATGGGAGGAGGTGGTGGTGGTGGCAGTGGTGGAGGAGGAGGAGGAATGAATGATCGCATGGATGACCTTCCACCATTTGGTGATCGTATGGGTGGTGGAATGGGAGGTGGAATGGGAGGTGGCATGGGAGGTGGCATGGGAGGTATGGGAGGTATAAGCGATCGCATCGGAGATCGCATGGGAGGAGGTATAGGAGATCGTATAGGAGATCGCATAGGAGATCGTATAGGAGATCGTATAGGAGATCGTATAGGTGATCGTATGGGAGGAGGAATAGGTGATTCTTTGAGTGGTGGGACTCTTGGATCAAGCTTAGGATCAAGCTTCAGATCAGGAATCGGAGGAAGCTTGGGTGGTAATTTGGGAGGAGGATTAGGTAGCAGTTTAGGAAGTGGACTGGGAAGCAGCTTAGGCAGTGGTCTAGGTGGAGGATTAAATAACAGTAGCATAGACCGTGGACTTGGATTAAACAGTAACATTGGAGGAGGAATGGGAAGTAGTTTCCGAGATAGAAGTCCATTAAATAGGGGAGGGCGAATGGATGACAAGCCTTTGGCAAACTGGGAACTGAATAAACCAGGCCCAGGTGGCCCAGGTGGCCCAGGAGGCCCAGGAGGCCCAGGAGGACGTGGCGGATTTGGTGGTGGTTTTGGTGATCATAAAAGTCGCTTTGATGATTTCAAAGGACCTGGTGGTCCAGTTGGACGAGATTCTGGCCCTGGCTTTGGGTAAGAATATTTTACTTATTAATAAAAAATTTAAAAAAGTAACAGTATAATAAATTAGTATGTAAACGTTTAATATTATTGCGATTAATTGAACTTAAATTTTGAATAACTAAATATATTTAAAACTTAAATTTGTTCGTCTATGATTTTTTCTATTTTAAGTTATTTATTTATTTACTATCCACAGAAAAAGTAACAAATAAAACTATAAAATTTAATGTTTATCGGAAAACGCATGAAAAGCGATACACGCAGTAAAGCCATATAAAAGTTAATTAACTATTTTTAACGGTGGTTTTCAAAAATATGCAGTTTATAAGCTGCAAAAGGGCAAGCGTGCCGTCACGCTCTGATTCAATCCGGCAAAGCATGCCAAGCGCGTGTTATCCTAGGGATAGTCATGCAAAATTCGTGACGTAAGTGTCTTCTTGAAATTCGCGTTGAGATTGGAGAGTGTATGGTAGCTCGCGCTTCTAAAGCAAGTATGTAATTTCGCGCAGTTAATGTAATTGCATATAATTTTCTGAGTTAGAGTAATAACGACAAGCATGTCGAGCGATTCAAGCGTAAGAATTTCAAATAAATTAGATTAAAAGAAAAAATATTCTATACAATCTTCAATTGATAGATAATTATTTTACTGCATCTGTATTATTAAAAAGTACACAGCCACACAAAAAACAAATTGTTGTTGGGACCATGTTTACTATATATTTTCAAGAGACAGGGGACCGGATATCCAAAATTGGCGGCTGGTTCAGGGTGTACCTTCTCGCGGTGTCACTGATGCTGACGGTCTCACCTTCGTTTTCGGGACAAACGTTTAGCTTAATAAAAAGAATAAAGATGTAGCTGATGCAGAATTATCAGATAATGAAGGGTTACCCTAGATGCAGTTGAGGGCGGTACAGTAACATGAAAAGGCGATCTCGGAGTTGTCATCATGGCTTGGCTTAGGGTAATCTTCAGCCCTGACAAGTCGCAATATCAGAGGTTGAATGTATTTAGCTCTGTTACATGTTACACAGGCATTATGTATAGATTATAGGATAGCTTATAGGATTATAGGATGGTAAGGTTATAGCTTTTGGAGTTAACAGATTGTTTTGTGTTTAGATTTTGAATCACAGTCTGCTATATCCATACCCGAAACAAACATTTTTTTTGTGTGGATTTGAAATTATTAATTTTTAATATGTTTAATACTATTATCATTAACCTATTAAAAAGTTACACATTAAGTTTATAATAATAATTTATGTTTTTGACTGCAATCTTATTAATTTTATGATGTTCATTGTACTTATAAATTTTTTAATAAGTTTCTACTAAAATTAAGATTCTTGGGTTATTAATTTATTTTAAGTGAAAAAAAAACCTAAGATTCGGTTATTTTATCAATATATAATTCAAAATATTCAAAGGATAATAAGTCAAAATCGACTTAAAATTTACAAATTACGGTAAAATCGCCGTCGAAATATTGTCGAAGAATAAATATAAAAAAACCTCATTACTCGAAAAATATTGATTATTTATATTAAATTAAATTTACAATTGTTTTTCAGACCTACACCTGCAACCAGCGAGTATCCTTCTATTGCAGCAGAGAAAAACGATTGTGAAATAATCGTTGTCACTAAAGCTTTAACGTAAGTTATAATGTATATATATATATATTGTTTAAAAATACTATTTTTAAATAAAAATCAAAATTCTGATTTTAAATTACGCATTTTCAGAGAGTATGCTGAAATTATTGAATCAAGATTGAAAAAATTAGGATTGACAGTAGATTTATTGTTTCCAAATGAAGATGTTCCATTAACAAGGGTGCTTGGAAATATTGCAAGTCGTGGCTGTTTGTATGCAATTGTTATTGCACCTACAAACAAAGAACACCATTCCTTAACTTTAAATATTTTACATGGATTACCACAAGGTAAATAAAATTATTATTTTTTTATATTTATAAAAGGAATAATGGATGCCTTTAAATGTTATTCTTTATTTACTATTTGTTAATTAATTACAAAATAGTATGTAATATGAGGTATGTTTAGAGTCAAACATAATACATACACTAAAGTAAGGATAATAATGTAAGAAAATCATACATTTTCATAATTAAATAAACAAATTAGCTATATATTGTACATACTAGAATGTTACAAGTATCTAGTAGAAGTAGATTTTAATTACAAGTCAATCTGGTAAGGTGCGTTTTATGCACATAAGAATCGTACACGTAAACATTGTACACAATTTAACATTGGTGAAATTTATATATAGATATATTGGGCCATACTAAATTGTGTACAATGTTTACGTGTACGATTCTTGTGTGTATAAAACGCACCTTAGCGTCAATCTATTGATTATATTAGAATAAAATTTATTGAAAATAAAATTTGAAAGTATTTACTTCAATTAATTATTTAAGAAAAAATAATCTAAATATTTATAACTATTTATAGAACACAGAAATATGCCAGTTGATGATGCTATCAACTTAATCATGCGGGATTTCAACAATTACAAATCTGGAGGTCGTTCTGCACCAGCAAATGTTCCTTCAGCCCAAGAACGTCATCCAGATGCCATTCAAGTTCTTCTCAACATGCTTGCCGATAATCTGCAATTGACAGTACTTCAATATGAAAGAGTTATAAAGTATCTAGAAGTGAGACGAGAAGAACAAGTACAATTTGAATTAGGTGAAGATGCTAAAAATTTGGGGCCGACTTCATTAGTTAGTGACCCAAAGCAAGCTGAATTACAGTCGAGAATACTCAATATTTTAAATAGTAATAAGAGCTCTGCAGCTACTACTTCTACAACAACAATTACGACAGCGACTCCTAGTCCAGTACCGCCACCAGCAGGTAAAGCTATCGTGAAAGTAACTGCGCGTTTTTAAACTAAAATGATTCTTTATGATACGGAGAATGACAGGTTACGCTTTATAGGATGCAACTTCAAAGCATCAATAAAACAGCGCATCGTTTTCATATTAAGACGAGTGATCTTTTTCCGTCTGTTTTCGCGCTTTACCTTTTTGAAATACGTTTTTATCAAGAGGTAATAGAAGTGTTAATTGTTTTTAAAAGGAACGGTTTTTTCTGGTCGATGTTCGCGCTACTACTTCAGCTGATGTTGAAAGTGCTTGAACCTTTATGGTAATTCGTTTATTGTCGTTTTGAGTATACGCGGTTTTACGTATTATTTACGATTTATCACGTTTATTTCAACTTTGTTTCGCTCAGACGAAGCAATCAACAACTTTATTTTAAATTTTTTACAAACATGGATTGCCTTTGATCACAGAAGATCTTTCACAAAAACATTTCGCGGTTTTACATTTCTACTTTGCGCTTCTATTTTGCGCTCAGACTGTTTTTAACTGAAACTTCAGCTGTTTCAATCTGTTTTAACTTAACATTTTAAGGAGAATTCCATTTTGTTATTTGTGCAACTTTTACGTGAAAAATGCGATCTTGCGTTTTAAAGTTAATCTTATTCAGAGCGAAAAAGTTACTTTTCGAAAATCATTTTTTACGTTTTATCGCTTAAAAAAAGCTTCGCAAGGTTTCAAAGTAGAGAACTTCTAAAACGTACGACTGAGCAGTTTACTCCAAATGTACTTGAAGTAACATACGATAAAACGTATGTTTTACAAACTCTTTTGAACACAGAATGTAATCATTCTGCAAAGAAGAGTTTCTTTACGCGAGCAAAAACAGTGTAAATTCAGAAAAGATATTTCAAAAGTTTAAGTATTTTTTAATGATTTGAATTATGGTGACAAGAATATTCTCCGAAAGAGCATTTTTATGTTTCTGTTTTAGTTTCATAATTTTTACGTAGGAATCATTAGACTAAGCATGGAGAGCATGATACGGCTTTTGAATCTCTTTAGAATCATTGACGTAATTAAAGGCGCTTTATGCCGAAATGTAATCTTTGGAAAATTTGTTAGTTTACAAAGATTACTTTATGCCTACTCTATTTGAATATTTCATGTTTTAACAGCCCTGCAATTGAAGAAAACATTTACACTTATTTTGAAGGGAATTTTCACACACTGTAAACATTTTACTCTTTTTTAATCTTATTGACTGTGTTATTTCTTATTTTCACTCTTATTTAAAATTGCTTTATTTCTGATACTTTTGAAATAAATTGTTTCGTTTTTTTAATGCGTCCTAATTTTTAAATTATTGTATAAAGTGACATTTAGATTTTTCATTAACTTTGTAAAAATTTAAAATTTGAAAATTATTTTTGGTAAGGATGCTTCATTTAAGCGTACTAGTCTTCTCGCATAAAGTACACTTAGATAGTACATATTTTTTTAAACACATGTATCTTTTGTATAGTTTATAGTAATTTAAAAGCAATCTTATTTTCATTTATAGATATTCTTCGAAGCTCACTTGCGCTTTGCGAACACATTTTTTTGCTAATTCTAAAAGGTTGTAGCAAAACGCCGCTTTAAAAGCATTTAAAAATATTTTTTCGCAAATTTTAGGCACGAATTTACGTTTCAATGTTTCTGATCGTTTGTTGTTAATAGTAGGTGCACGTTTTTGTTCTTAAAGCAGCAAACAGTAAGCATGTTGATTTCGATAAATCATTTCCGTGCTCTATGATTATTTTTAAGACGATTACCTAAAAGCGTTATTCATAAAGTTTACGTATATAAAAAGCGCTACGTGTTCGTACAGAACCGCTCAATATCGATGACTCGAAAATCTAAAAACTTTTATTTATGGCCTCAAATGCGTTCGTTATCATGTATATTTAATCGTTTAAACCTCAAGCAGACCAATTTTAAATTACGATAAATATTGTGATGTTCGTGACTTTTCGGAGACAGATTTACAATCAAGGTAAAGCGAAATATTGTGATTGATTACAGCGAGAATTCAATGAGAATTCAGCAACAACTTTTATTTATTTCTGTATTTCGCAATTGTAATAATAATTCACAATTACTCTACAATAGACTATCTAACTTCGAACAGAAGATAATATAATAAGCAATTAGATAATCAATTTTATTATTCAGAGAAATTCTACATATTTTAAATTTAATCAATAATATTTTATGTCTCAGCAGTGACGACGAATGTATCCGGTAATTCATCCGTTGCAACGTCAAGTGCAGTTACACAGTCTCCATTGTTGAATGATCCCACTGTACAAAAGGCTCTTGACAGTTTGTTGCAAGGCAATTTACTGAAAAACATTGGTGACCAGCCCAGTCCGGCAACATCAGCAGCTCCGCTTTTTGCTGCTTTCCCTAACATCAACCGTTTGTAATCAACTTTCTAATCATTTGTGTAATTTCATCATGACTTTTAAAATATGTTCATTAATTAATTGATTGACGTACGAACATATATTTACCAAATAGCTGCGATAGCTGTGACAAGTACCTTAAGCTTTTAATAAATGTCACTGTACTCTTAAATACTGTTGTTCTTTTTTTTTAACAAAATGTATAATCACCTTTCAGATATATTTACATTTTTATGCATGATAATCATTGTAATTTACCTTTGACAAAGTATTCGATTTTAAAAAGTATTTACAAAAGTTTTGTCTACAACTGAAGATTGGAAAAGTTGTTAAAGTAAGTACAATTTTTATTTCATATTTTTGCTGGTAATAAATTGTTAATAGATGTAGTTTTCTTCAGTCCATTGAATTAATTTAAGGATCTAAAAACATAATACATAAGAATTATCATTTTAGAAGAAATGTAGTCGATGCTTTACCTCCTACAAAGCAGCTGAAAGCAGTAAAAGCGAAAGGAATATATAGAGTAGAAACCTAAAAGGTGCAAATAAAGGACATCCAAGCTTTTTATAAAATCAAGAGCAGAAATCATCATCAAAGCAAAGCAAATAAGCCTTACTTATACATATTCTCATGGAATTTACCTAGATAATAACTTTTCAGATATTGAACGGCATGTACAATTTCCTCGCACGGCATCTTGACTTCTGCATAAAGAAGGTCTAGTACTTTCTTTACAGCATCTATATCATATTTATTTTCCAATAATCTCTTCCTCAGTGGTTTCAACTTTTCTACAAGAGCTTTATTTGTTTTGGAAATGGAACCAACGTGATCACGCAAGATTTCAGCATATGTTGGCCAATCGTCTGCACACGCTAAACAATCGCAGTCGAAGAAGTAATCCTGCATCATTTTACTTCTTCTTTGGGCTCGAGCCATGTACTGGTACCCCCCGCCGTAGCAAGTAAATATCTGATCTCCTACTTTGATAGGCTCAAGTGCTCGGGTAATCATCGTCATTCCGTCAAAGTGACGGAAGGTATTTGGAGCGCAAGCGTGATTCATTAGACTAGTTACGATGTACAGTCCTGATCCAGATTTTACACCTGGTTCTTGTTGAACCTGATAAGAAAATCACAAAATTTTGAAATATCACGAAGATACAATTAAGTTTCAGAAAATTAGAATATTATGAAGAAACACAGCAAAAGTGCAAAACAAGTTTTTAAGTCTTTATTACTTACTGAGAAGGAATTAGATGATACAATGACACAATTACGAAATATGAGACTTCCACAGTATTTGACGTCATCTCTTTCAACCGCGTTTTTCAGCTGACCTGTCCGATATTTCTTCCCAAAGAAATTAGTCTCTGTGGCAAGAAGAATGGCAGCTAGCGCTGATATACATGCAAAAGCACTGAGATCTATGAGAGGTCGAACAGCTAAATTTGTTGCCAAGCTGAGAGCAGATCTAGAGCTGTGACTATCAAATTTCCCATCGTCGGTAAAACCTGCTGTTCTGTTGTCTACAATTAAAAGTGTTGTGCATATACGATTGATTTTTTACTTACTGTTGTAACTGAATTTTGAAATAAAAAATTTTAGTTTTAAACCTGGATTTTTTTCTGCTATTTCTGAATCTTTGCGTAGGTCATCAATGACTGATCCATTCTTCGTTGCAATTATCAGCAATCTAATAATTTTGGTGAGTATTCTAATTTTGTCTTTGTCTAGATTAAGTAATTTAGAAAGTACTGCATGAATTGGACACTCGATTCGGTGAGACATTTTCCAAGAAGCAGTCTTACACTTTTCTGAGCAGTACAGGACAATGGGACATTTTTGACAAGGAATTAAGTTGTAACTTCTTGCCAAACAGTGGTGACAGTGTGTGTAATATCTGCGAAAAAAGTGTTCATATATTAAAAAGGTAAGTAATTAATTACTTTATAACTCGCATTCAAATTAATCAAGTTCGATTTTTCAAATCTACAGTTACAAAAGTACTGACTTCTCTCTGTAAAGGACGTAAGCGTAAGGGTCTTCAATAATAATAATATCGCCAGGTTTGAAAGCTTCCGTAGCGACTAAATGCCTTCCGTATTTTTCAGAAAAAGCGATCCGCACGCCCTTACTCATTGCCGGAGCTTCGTCGTTGCATCCGCGAACGAGAGTCAGCTCGTTCTCCTCGATGAGATACCGCGGCTTGGGTTTGGGAGCATTGCTTATCAACTCCTCGACGCCCTCCGCAGTCTGCTTTTCAATTTTCTCCTTGCCCTCAGCTTTCTCGCCCACGAATTCTTTGACGAGAGAAAACTTGTTCTCGTCTTTCAGCTTGGCGTCTTTGTCGTCTGTCGGCTGCTGCGCGGAGTCTTTCAATGACGGTAAGTCGTTCATGTTCAGGTCCTTCATGTGGTAAAGCTGCCGCAGGCAGTCTAAGGCTTTCTGGGCTCTTTCCTTTAACTTTTGTTTCTTTTCCTCAGGGTAGCCGTGAGCCAGCGCCGCGTCGATGTCTATTAGACATTCTCTGTACAGTTGTCGCCGGTAGAGAGCTGCCGAACGATTGGCGTATGCCAGGGCCATTGATTCTTCGCTCGAGGAGTAAGCCAGACTCGTGGTGTATTTTTCGATGGCATCTTCGTCGTCGCCTGAGACGAAGCATTGGTTTCCTGGGAGGTGAATGGGGATGTGAGCTTTGATGCTTATTTATAAATGATTTGGTTGTGCTTTTCAAACATAAAATTGCAAAAACTTTAATTTATTGAAACTAAAAGTTTTAAGAGCTCATAAAAATTGGCTTGACTTTCTTGCTTTTTTTCGCAATGGAAGTAAAAGTTTGAGCAACAAAATTAGTTTGGTCATTGATTAACTTTATACTTTTTAATGGTATTAGTATTGTATAAGATATTTTTTGTGCATCCCCATTTTAATCAGTGCCTCTGCTTTAATATTAATTTATTTAAGACTGTTAATTATGTACGATTTTTATATTTTGTAAGCTTCTATTGTCATTAAAAAAAATAATAAACATGTCGAGTATTATACGTGTTATTTATTTAATATTTGGTAATACATTTTCGTAGTTGAAAGCAAATTTCAATAGCTCATAATTATCATGCTTAAGTGCGCAAGTTAAAAGTTATTTAAGGACCTTATGATATAAGTTAAGAATATTTAAACGTTAATTGCAACATTGATCGATATAGAGAAACAGTGAATGAAGATCGGAACATTAATTTAAAACTTAAAAATATTTCATAAAGCATGATGTCAGCTGACATTTAATTTTAACAAAACAAATTTTTTTTAAAGTCTTCACTTTAGAAGTTATTTTAAGTTTGCTTTGAGCCACGAAAATAGAAACCACTTTGCTACTATCATCGAATATTTTAACATATTTGCGCAAGTAAATGGTAAGTATTTGATTTATATACATTGCACAAGTAATAGATGTACCTAAGTATTTAAGTCACTGATATTATTTATAGTTAATATAAGTGTATACATGTACATCAGATTTTGTGGCCACGCAGACTTGTCAATTAATAATTATGTATGATACTGTATAATAAACTATTCGCTTTTATTACCCCTATAAACCGTTATTTATTTAAAGTTATTTTAAACCACGAAGTGATCATGCCTGTGCACAAGTTTTTATCAACATAATAAGCAACAATAATTTTATAGAAAACGTTTGTAAAAAAAACTGTATTTAAAAAAAGAAATGTTTTTTTCGTAAGTAATAAAGTATTAAAATTTAGTAAATTTGCCCTTATAAAAATATAAAATAATCACAATACTTACTTCAAATAATGTACGTTTTTAGAAGAATTACATAATTTCACGCCTTGATTGATTTTAAAAATTTTTTTCTCCCACTTTTGTACATAATTGTAAATAAAATTCCTACCTTTTAAAAAACCACGCACTCTGATGTTTACTTACCCTCTTCTCTATATCTGGCGGCATCTTCGTCGTTTTTCACATCTGCAATCAGCGTCGGCATTTTCGACTTGACCATATTGTTTAAGACATGACTGACCAAGGCCTCGCATTCCTTCTGCAATCCGTATCCACCGTGCGAATCGTTCTTTTTCACAGCCATAATCAACTTCTTCGCAAACTCCATGTCAACGAACTTTCGCCTCGCAAGTAAGTATAATACCACTGATCTGCAATGACGCCTATCGCCTCGATTAAAATGAAAAGTAAATCACTTTTGGATTGGCAAGTAACTTTTCAATTGATAATTAATAATTATTGTTGTGGCTCTTTAAGAAATGGGAAATTTTGCTTTTAACGAGTGAGATTTTTCACTGATCGAAATGAATCACAATTGTAACGTTCGCGTAATCGTAATTTTGACTAATTATTAACGCTGCATTGAGATATTCTACCGTATATGTAACTGCCGGCTTTCCGAAGTTGCGACTAGGCGCGATTCTGCACTAAATTAACTAAGGCTATTGAAGCACTAAGAAGAGTAAAGCAACGAGGTGAGACTAAAATTACCTCAACTTGTACGCCGGAAAGGGTTCGTGCAATGCTTTCATCTACGCTCATTGTAAAAATAGTATAAGCTTTCTCTAAAGTACATAAACTTTGTTTCGCTGGAATTGAATTTACTGAAAGTTTTTATTTGTATATTTAATTTGCAAATTACAGATGAATAAAATTGTTCTTTCACTTGTAGATTTTACAGTGTTGAAAAAGCTTCTTTTTAAATAACGTAAATTTTTCGTATATTGCCATGATATAAAAGTTAGATATAATTTGTATAATAAGTTAGTGTTGTTTTTTGCAGCATATTCTGTAACGATAATTTTTATTAATAGTGTTAAAACAAAACAAATTTTTTTTTAAAATGATTTTAAAGCAACAAATTTATCTAAGTATCTACAACAAATTTAACAACTTTATCTATCCACGATATATTAATGCACTTTCTTACAAAAACTTACATTATTTTATAACTTTGAACTGTTTTTTTTTATATCAAACAGTATATAATTTCAAGAATTATTCATCAATGTACTAAAAAATGATAAATTAATTGGACTATAAACAGCAATGATAGATAAATTAATTGTTCGTTATGATTAATTACGAGAATCCTGTCAAAATTGAAATAATGTGTTCCTGCTATTTGGGTGCTCTATAAATCTTGTCAAGCGTTAAGCTTCAGACATGTTTTCAAAGAGCAGAAGAAAGGAAGAGTGGGAAGATCCGAGGGAAGATCTACATAGTTGGAGAAACAGAATCTCTTAAACACTTCTAATTTTAAGTTTAACGTCTTTCAAGAGTCAATATTTTCAAACTAAAACGTTTTGACTACAATTTTAAAGGTAGGTTCATGAAAGCAATAATGCGGTTCATAAATTTGAAGAATAAAATCTTTTCATAATTGTTTTCAAAGATAATACATTTTAATGTAAATTATTAAAGTCTATTATTTATAATTATAAAATGATTCAATGGTTCAATTATTATTTTTTTAAAAATGTTTTCTTAAGTAAAATATAAAGTATATTGTTTAATTTTTTTTTTAAATTTATCAAATCAATGATATATAAAAAAAATATTAAAAAATGTTCTTAGTAAGCTTTGAAAATTCTAAACATGGCGGACAGAACTTTTGCGACTGCGCAATAATGAAACTTGCACACGTAGATATATAGATATATATTCGCATGGTGCTGTTGTACGCTACACTATACATATATACATGTGAAGCCGTAGCAGCTTCTTGCGGCTTTTCGGGAGTATACAAATCATTGACACTAGAATAGTAAAAAATGGCAACTGCACTTGTACCGGAGATTCCAGCTCCTGGATTTTCTTTCGACTTATGTCAAAGGTAATTATAAAATACTATTTTATATTTTAAAAATATGAAACTTACAATACTTGTGAATTATAAGATCAAACATAACCTCAGTCTAACCAATAGTGCTGTGTCATTTTTTCATTAGATTTGTGAATATTGTTAATTAATCAAAAATTTTAATAGTATGTAATATTCCAGGAATGCATTTTTAGCCAAGAAAGGTTTTCCTGCTCCTAGAGCCCAAAAAACTGGTACAACTATTGTTGGAATCATATACAAGGATGGTGTCATTCTTGGTGCTGACACAAGAGCAACTGAAGGCAACATTGTTGCTGACAAGAAGAGTAGAAAAATTCATTTTCTTGCTGATAACATGTAGTAAGTATATCTATCTTTACAGTGAGATCTTTATAGAACAGAATCATTAACTAAATGTAATTATATTCTTTGAAAAGTTGCTGTGGTGCTGGTACCGCTGCCGATACCGACATGACCACTGATATGATTGCCAGCCAATTGGAACTGCATCGTTTAAATACCAACCGAGTTGTCCCAGTTATCACTGCTGCTCAGCTCCTGAAAAGTTTGCTCTTCCGTTATCAAGGAAATATTGGTGCTGCTTTGATTGTAGGAGGAGTAGACCCTACTGGTCCACATTTATATTTCATTTATCCTCATGGATCTTGTGATCATGCACAGTATGCAACTATGGGTTCTGGTTCATTGGCTGCTATGTCAGTTTTTGAAAATAAATGGAAACCAGGACTGACAGTAAGTTTTGTAAAATTTATCCTTTGTGAAAAATTAATAAATTTAATCAAATAATCATTTTTATAAAGTTACTTTGTTTATTACGTTTAAAATGTAAATAATTCATTGTAATCTTGAATAATGTTTTTGCAGGAAGAACAGGGAAAACTATTAGTAAGCGAAGCTATTCGTGCTGGTGTACTTAATGATTTGGGTTCTGGTAACAGTATCGATCTTTGTGTTATTCGCCAGGGTAATACAATAACTGTAGACTATATTCGTCCTTATGAGATCACTTGCACCAAAGGTATCAGGCAAGGTGACTATCGTTACAAAAAAGGTACTACTGCCATCCTTACAAAACATATTAGACCAATTCTCGTTGAGGAGCAGTACATCCGCAAAACTGATACTGAATCTATGGATACTTCAGGCTAAGCGCATTTTGTATATTAAGGATTAAAGTTTGTAAGCTAATCGGTTAATAAATCTACATTTTTCAAGATAGTATAGTTTATTTTATGGTAATATAAATAATTTTTTTTTTCACAGTTATAACATATCTTACAAGGCATTTTATAAGTTTTAATCACAATGTTATTAAAAAAGTCCTGCTGTCTGTTTAAGCCGTTGTCGTCTCCAAGCTGGCAATTTTTCAAATTCAGCTGGCTCCATTTTAAAAACTGACATAAAGTCATCAAATGTTAAGTGCATCTCCTTTCGCGAAACGTCTACACCTTGTGGAAGTTTTTCTGGGTCACTTCTTAAAATTTTCAGCGGGTATTTTACAAAGTTGTCAAATTCAGAGACCATTTTTATAGCCATAATATTATTTATCAATGTGTCTTGTTCTTCAATGCTTGATCTTAATGCTAGAAAAGGTCTGTAATCTCTTAAAAGATTATGGTTCCAGTTATCAAACAAACCAATAAAAGTTGGTGGCTCCATTCCTATTAAAATGTTAAAAGAACAGTATGAATTAACTCCAGTCACTAATAATTTCAGTTCTCTACAATACACACCTTGTTTTATAATAGATATTATCGTATCACGGTCTCGACTAGCAGGATGGGTATATAGAAATATTTTAGCTTCTTCTATATATTCCTTCAGAGGTTTCGAAAAAGAGTAGTTGCCGATCCAAACCCAAACAATGTCACCGGAATCAAGAAGCCAAGTAGCTTCTGGAAGAAGGCTGTTTTGTGTGAACCCAAGTATTTCTTCGCCGATAAATGTATCTTTCTCAATCTTCAGATGATAAAAATGCTTTTCCATCTCTTCTCCTTCGAAATCAATCGACTCCATGTTGCAAACTCCTTTGCCTAGAACAAAATACAATGAAGCTTTAACACTTTTTACTTCTAAATTTGTTGAACACGTTTTGCATTATAAAACAGCGAATATCAAATTGAAATTTTCTGCCTCCTCGATTTCACAATTCAAATTCACAATTCTGTTTTTCGCCGAGAACGATAATCAAGCCCTGCGCATCGTCCGCAATTCAGTCGTGACTCAGCGTTAACGAGAATTAAATCGCTCACCTCCGAGCTGACTCCAGAACTCCTCGTCCTCCTTGCCCTCGCAAATGAGGGGCGCCGTCGGCGGAGCCAATCTTCTCGATGCCTCTCTGGCGTCCCCGGTGCTTCTGCTTCCGCACCAAACGACCGGCGAGCTCGAGAACAGAATGAACACCCCTCCGGAGTCCAAGCTGCCGGCTCGCAGCGGACGCTCCACCGCCTTGGACGTGTAGGGAGTCGAGCCGAAGACTCGTACGAGGTACTTCTTCGGGGCTGCGGGAGAGAGAGAGAGAGAGAGAGAGAGTTGGAGAAACGGTAGAATTTCGTTCGAGCGACGAGAGGAAGAGGGGACTTACGCGTGTTTCGGTGAGGGCCGCTCAGTATAATTAGCTTGCCGTTGTAGATTTGGAGCAGGTGCGACGGCTCCTTGCCCTGCGACGTTTTCACCAATTGCGCTGACTCCTCTTCGGCCAGTAGACACGCCGCCTCGACGGCCGCGTCTCTGTCCGTGCAGGGTGAATGAACTCCCTCCCAGCTGTATATCTGTAATTAGTTTCGATGTGGGTCAGGCCTTCATTCAAAAATCGACATCTTTCGTTTTAGTTGTCGCAATGGAATTAAAATATTATTTACAGCGATAAATTTCAATCAGGCGTCCAATTACGCGCTGCACTTTGGCTAAAGTAAGTATGTTCAGCCGCGTGCTAATTTTATTTTCCAACGAGTCGTAAAGTTCCTTTAATTGAATCTTTATTGCATTCACAAAAAGTATAATAATCGAGCTTTTTTCTCAACGTTTTCTGCTCGCGCGGAAATGATTTCATTAAATGCACGCCTACTCTGAACAATAAAATTTCAGATAAATAGCCTGAAATCTTACGAATAATTGTTATATAATCATCCAGAGCGTTATAATGACCAGTAATTAACGAGAGAAATCTGCGATTATCTCCTCCTAAGCAGGTCGTTAAACATCAGTACGCAAAGCGTTCAAAAATCTGAATCCACTAAAATGGAACAAAAAATCCAGCCGCAGCCATATACGCATATCATACTCACGATGCATCTGCACCTCCTGCCGAAGCCGTACTTGTATCTCATGACGTAGCAGGCCTCCGCGTACAGCACGCCCCTGTCCTGGATCTCGACGAGGCCGTCCTTCCTGTCGGCCCTCCACAGCGTCCTGTCCCCGGCGCCGTCGTCGACCAGCTGGCACTCGGCGGCGAGCCTCGGCCTCTCGGCCATGTAGTCCGGCTCGAAGGCGGCGGGCAGCATGTGGGGCCTCTGCCGCCGCTCGGCCCAGCCGCGCAGCCAGCCGCGCATCTCCGCGGGCTCGTGGCCCTCGAGGGCCCGGCCGACCGGCACGCACGGCCCGTAGCCCTTCTTCTTCACGAAGCCGCGGGCGTTGCGCACCGCCTCCAGCCGCTCCTTCGGGCTCGCCTCCCGGCCCACCCAGGCCCAGACGCCCGCCTCGCCCCGGTCCAGCAGGAACACGGAGTCGGATTCCAGCTCCGAGCGGAAGATCGGGCCGGATTTCAGCTCCGCGACCTTGTACTTGCCGGTCTGCTCGTTGCACTTGTACAGCTTTATCGCCGAGGGCGCCTGCTCGCTCTGGGGGCCGGAATTTCGGGCGCTGGTTTAGTGGGAATTTTTCGGCTCCCTTTCTACTCGAATCTCGTGCGCTTCTGGCGGACATGACGACGCGTATAATTTATCGCTACAATGAGCCCCGAATGCGCGGGACTATAAATGCAATATAATCGTTCTAATAATCCGTCGATATTTATTTTTCCACCCGTCATCGTGATGCATCAGATACAAATCTCAAGCTCAGCCACTGATCCTATTCTCCAATCCAATTACCCTTTTCACTCGAGACGAGCTGTACCGCTATCGGGACAGGCCGATGATTCCCGATCACGCAATTTCAATCACGACTTTGTCTACACAGATTACGCGGGGGGAGGGGGGGGGGGGAGCAAAACCGGTCTCGATCCCGTTACGGCGCCCGGCGCAGCTGCGGAAGCGTGGTGCCCGAATCTTTTTGCGCAATATATATATACATATTATTACATTACCCGAACGAGCGGATCCGGGGAGACGAAGCGCCTGGACGGCTCGAGGATCTCGTCGAAGATCTTGCGGGCCTCCGGCTGCAGGGTCTGCTCGTATCCGTCCTCGACGACGAAGACTCGCGCCTCGGCGGCGCCGTCGTTGTTGTTCTTCCTGTGCTCGTCCAGCAGCCTCAGGGCGTGGCTCTTGTGCAGGGGGTCCGAGCTCGAGCCCAGCCAGAGGAAGATCGCCGATCTGGGGGAGAAGAGCGCGCGAGGCATAAGTAATAGCGCGCCAACGCGGAATGGAGCTCGGAGGTGTAATTACGGAACGCGGCGCGTTCGTTTCCACCGTACATTTATTTTGATGGGCTTGTAAATAAAGTTAAATAGCGCCCATTAGCGGGCAGAAGTAGGTGTAGGCTTTCTAATTGCGCGAGCTGATCGTTGAGGGGCATAACAATGAGGGAATTCTAACGAAAACAACTTTGATTGCCTACACCCGTCATTAAAAAATACTTCATTGTGCCAAAGTTGTAATGAGCTTAGGCGTAATTTTCGGTCTTTATTGTCTAATAGGTGGGTCTTCTAACGCACCTTAGCATTTATGTGATTGGTAAGATAATAGTAATAATCTTTCATGATTTTTTGTTCTTGTTATGTATTCTAATCAGAAGTTAATCAATTGTTCTACGATCTTCAATAAGGCTTTTAAAAAAATCTGATCAAAGAGAAAGAAAGGAGTTAATAATAAATTATTAAATAACAACGGCTTTAAAAACAAAATGATGCACATGAATCAAATTGTGTTAAGTGGAAGCATAAAAGAGGCTCCTTAAATTCAATAAAAAAAAGTCTTGTTTTACGACGTGATCGCACTCTGTTTGAATCAAGCGAAACTTACTTTTATGAAACATACCGATCATCCAATCGCAAAACTAGTAAATTTACTCATTCAAAAAGAAAAAAAAAAATCAATCCCAAAGCTCTCCAAACGCCCAATTCTCGCCTTCCCAACAACCGAGACCCCTCCCCCAAAAATTACCTGGCCCTGACGTCGATCACAATGACGTCCCTGGACGAGAAGCAGCTCCAGTCGACGGGCCTCAGCTCGGTGAGCAGCGGCACCGCGCTGCCGGCCACCCTGTGCAGGCGGCAGCTCGGCGGCTCGGCGGCCGCGGCCCCGCCGTGCTCGACGGTGAGCAGCCGGCGCCGGAAGTAGGCGAGGAAGCGGGCGCTCTCCCGGCCCTGGGCCTCGCGCAGCAGGATCGTCGCCCCGATCTGGGAGTCGAGCTCGGCGGCGCGGAGCGCCGCGGCGCCGGACACGCTCGAGTCGCACTGCGCCCCCACCCAGAAGTGGATCGAGCGCACCGTCGAGCTCTCCTTCAGCTCCTTCGTCTGCGAGGGTTCGATTTCAGAGCGGGAGGGGGGATTATGCTTTCGGACTTTTTAATGGCGTTCGGTTTCTTTGTTCGCGAGTGAAACGTTGGGATCGCGGTGGAATGCTCTTGCGCAATTGAGATGCAGTTGATAATAAATGATGCAACTTGGCTGGTAAAATTGAGTGAATAAATTTTTAATTACCCCGGGCTGCTAAAGTGAACGAAAAAGCTTTAAAGCTGCTTTGTTATATCGAAAGGAGAGATTACAAAACAGGTCACTGAATTCACAGATCAGGAAAGATTAGTAAGAAATATAAAAAAAAAAAAACAATTTTTGCCATCACCCAGTAGCGAATTGTTTGCATTTTGCGAAATAGTAAATTCTTTTAAGTCGCTTGAGATTCATCGTTATCGTCTCGATAAACTTATACACGTATCTGAACTTTATTCATCAAGGTCGTTCATTTGCTTTCCAAATGAATTTAATTTTAAGCAATTTAGCCGCTTCATATTCTTTCTGCCCACAATCGCGATACACTTTTTAAAACGACGAGCCGCACAAGATAGTGCTATAATTTAAATCCGTTTTAATTATAAATCACTTCCTCCCCCCCTCCGGCCGGCCCGCAACGTAGTTTAATAAAAAGCACATAATAAATCGGCCGCGATTACATGTTATCGTTAGCGTTCCCGAGCGCGAAACAAGAGAGTTGAATATTCACCGGCATGCCCGGATACGGGAGCGAGCCATCCTTCGCCGAGGCTGCGTAGATCAAGTACGCCGAGTCCGAGAGGAAGGTTCCCACCTTTGTTCTGCCCAGCGAAATGGTTCGTAGACCCTGCGGGCAGAAGTGTATTTCCTTTAATAATCGTGCGCGCGGCGTCGCACGTCGCTCGTCGTTTCCGAGCTCTGTAACGGCTCGAAGAGAGAGAAAAGAAAAAGAACAGTCGTCACCTCGATCTTCCATATGCAGAAGGCCGTGCTGCCCTTCGGGATGCTTTTGAAAATCTCGCTGCTGGACTCGTCGGAGCAGGTGCTCGCGTCGTCCTGAAATTGGAGGCGCGTCGGAAAGTGTTTTACAGCTGCCATGGCGATGATGAAAGATTAAAATTAGATGCTCGGCTTCTTTTCGCTTTATTGGACTAGAACGCTTTGGGTGGACTGGTCAATATAAGTAGTCAAACGGTATCAGCTTTATATTTGCGTTCTATCCTGACTGATATTGAAAAGATTTATCAACGTCAGAAATTGATTTTAATTAATTTAATAGTAATCACGAATCTGTGAATCTTTTGAAAATCAAAGGAAGAAATTATTACAACTGTGCCCAATTCCTTTCCCTACAATCAAATGGTAAATATATCAAGTATATAAGCATTAAATTTACTCGAGCACACGTTCTGACACTCCTTTCAAACCTGCGGTGCGAAGAAGAAAGAAAAAAACTGAACCTTTAATAAATCGCCTCGCGCGGCACCGCAATCGCGGTTTCGCCAGCGAATTCGCCGCGCGGCGCGACTGCGTTTGCTCTGCGAGCCCGCGGCGGGACGGGGAACAATCGCCAATTTCTCACCGGCGCCTCTCCGATTTCCCAGCGCGCGCTCCGAGGCGCAAGTGGACCGAGTCGCGACGCGCGCCCGTACACGCGTGTGCGCGCATTTTTCTAGGCCAGCGAGGTGTTTTGCAGTAAATTGGCCGCGCGGCGATCGATCGTTAGCGGCGGGCTGCGGTCGGGATTAAGAAGCAACGAATGGACTCCTCGCGGCGGTGATGAAAGTTTGCTTTGCACGAGGGGAAAGAGGAGCCCCGGGTTAACGAGCCGATTCATTAGTCGTTGACGAGCGAGCCTTTTTCTTCGGAGGCGAGTTTCTCGGCGAGCAAAAAGAACAATAAAGTATACGTTGTCATCGCAGTTGCGAAGGGAGGTCAAATCGGCGGAGTCTAATTTGGGAATTTTCACGAGTAAATTGCTTTAATCCAAAGGACCGACAGGTAGTTCACGGGCTTCAGAGCATTGCTTAGGCAGAAATTTACAGTTTCGAAGCTTTATTCAGATTAAGGTTCCCCGGCTCGTAGAACAGGAAACCCCTGCAATTTGGCCTGCCCACGTCTGTCGTCACGTTCGCTGGAAGAGCTCCGCCGCCGTGGTAAAAAGATATAATGGCGCAATTGCCGCGCATTGTGAGGCGTCAAATAATAATGCCTCGAACCGGATTTGTCGGATTTGTTTAAAATTCGCCTCTCGCGAGGAGACTCGCTTAAACATAATGAGATCCCTCTCGCGCGCAAAGCGCTTCGCAATCCGAAAGAGAGCGGAATCAAAATTAATAGACTCGGAAACTGGAGTAATTCAATTTTAATAACTCGGTCCGTTTAGCAAAATGGTTATTTGCTCAGAAGGCTTTTTGCCGAAGTAATTGCTTTTTCCTAATGAAAAGGAGCGACGGTGTACCGTTATTTTGAGCCGCGCGTTTACTAAAACTGAAAAATAAGATAAGTGTGCCAGGAGCCTCGTGAAAGTATTAGCAAATTTCCTCGAGATTTTAGACGAGATAAATAGAGGCGCTGCAGTGAAATTACGCGCGTTTAATTAATGGAAGTGGCTCCTTTTCTTGCAATGCCTCCTCTAATTGGAATATCAATTAATCGTACTGTTTCAGCGAGCATCATCGAAGAAAGCCAGACGAGCGCATCTCTCCGCTCGAGGAGGCGAAACCGCGAAAACTCGAAAGTGTAGACATTTGGACCGTGAATGGGATATAACTGAAAGAGCGTTCCTTTTTTCCCCCAGACGCCGTTTCCCGGCACGCTGTTAAAGCGTTGTTACAGCACCGTAACCGTGGGCTTGCCACCCTTAAAAGGAGGCAGGTCCGCGAAAGCTCCGCAAAAACTTTATGGACTCTCTCGCGGTCTGCGGATTTAGCTGCAGCTTTTTGCGCGCCCGCTTTATATTTTATACGCGATTTATGTAATTTTCAGCGAGCCTCGCGCTCCTTGCGCAATAATCGCTCGGGTAATTTAATGTGAGGTAAAAAGTTCGCGAGTCGAATTTTCGGCGCTGTGCGTCGTTTTTTTTTTTTTTTTTTTTCGTTTAAAGCGAGATACAAAAAAAAAACGGCTTTTTCCTCGTCCGAAATGTTATTTTGTTATAAATATTTACTGCCGGCGCGAGAAAATTTACGATCCGAAAGAATGGCTAAGTTCTTTGTTAAGGAGCCCCGTTTATTTTGAGTCATCATTTACCCGTAGGAAATGGTACCTGTCACGAGTGTTATTTAAATTTACATTCGCGCGCTCGCACTTTTCGCCGGATATTCCTTTGTTCGAATTCAACGATATCTTTAAAAAAAAAAAGAGACTAGAATTAAAAGTAACGCGCTCTCGATTTATTTTAAAATTGATTTTGAACTTCAAACCGAGTTCAAATATAGGAACAAAAAGGAATCCTTTAAAGCGCGTCGCTCAACAGCTGACTCGAATCTTATCGATAAATCACCAACTCACCCGCCTCAGGAATCCCATCGCTGACCGATATAAACCCAGCCAGCAACTAAAACCAGCCGTCGGGATCACTCAATCTTCCAAAACTCGTCGGCCTTGAACCGGCATGTCGCACCGAACAGAACCAAAAGCAAAAAAAAAAACGCCCCGAACCGAAGAAGCACTCGGCGAGGAACCTGCTGCCCCGATCCTCCGTCAAATCGTCCGCGCTCGCGCTCGGAGAGAGAGCGTCTGAGGCAGCCAGCAGTCCGGCAGAGGAGCGCGCCGCTCGACGTGCGTGCGCGCGCGGCGCTCGATTTTTTCGTCGGCGCGCCGGTCGCTCGGAAACGAAAAAAATAAAAAGAGAAGAAAAAAAGTGTACGCGCACTCTCGGGAAAGGGATCGCCGAGCGAGCGAGCCGCTCCGTCCGGAAGTGGGTCCCCCGGAACTCCGGCCGGCCAGCCGTGACCAACGACGCTCTCCCGCCCCTGCATGCGGGCCTGTGGTGTATCGTTACGCGCCGGGTGAGAGAGAGAGAGAGAGAGAGAGAGGCGTTAGATAACGCGCACACCTGCCCCGGCGTAAGGATGCGTAAGCCGCGCGGGCTCTTTTGTTCGCCGCCTCTCGATTCTGCTGCTCTCCTTTTTTTTTTCGTACCTGCATGGCTTGGAAGTGGCCTTGCGGTTTTCGCTCCTGTTTGTTACCCTGCGATCGGATCGTTCTTTGTAGCGGACAATTTGGGCGCGCTATTGTGATTGATTCGGTATAAAACTTTTTTAGGTTTTGGGAGTTTATCGGATGCTTTTGGGAGCATGTAATTACTTTGATGGAATTGCTAGGGAAGATTACTTTCAGTGCTCTTAAAAGATTTTGTCTCGTACAAAAGTTCAAACGGAGAGGATCGAAAGGACATTTTCACGAGTGAGAATAAAAAGTAAAATTGCTTATGCAATAAGAAGAGATCTTTTCTTATAAAACTTTCTAAACCGATCGATTATGCACGCAGATGCATCTTTTATTTTCAATGCTGATGACTTTATGATGTATATTACTGCAAGGAAGTGAACGATTACAGATTCGCTATTGCAGCTTGGCTGAGCAACGAGACTGCACAATTATCGTGCGATGCAGAAGGATTTGTCTTTGTCTGGAATTAAGAGATCTTAATATCTGGAATGATGCTTTGTTTTTAGGCGCAATCGAAAACGACGTCTTATTTAATGACACGATTTTGCATCCTAACAAAGTTCAATTTCCACTTGTTCAGTTCGTGTAATTGATTTTATTTTTACTTTTCTTTTTAATTTTTATCGGAGTGTTTACTACTTCTTCCAGGTAAAAACCGAAGCGTTAAACGGTTTTCAAGAATTAAAGCCGTAATGGTCTTGTACTGAGTTTGTGATAATAAGAGAATATAAATTAGCGGAAGAAAAGGATATGAACTGAAGAGTTAGTCAAAAAAGATTTCAAATTCAGCAAGTTATTGAGCGCACCGCAGAGATGTAGGATAAAGGCCCAATAAACACAATATTTTTACGAAGTTGTTGGGATTATCAAATCAACAGAGAATCATCCGACTGGACTCGAAAGATTTCTTGAAAATTTCGAAAGGTGAAGAATAAAAAAGAACTATAATAGAGACTGCAGATCACAGTAAAATATACGAATAATTGTGTTATTCAATCTTTCAAATTGGCTCGATACATATGTACGCCAACTAAAATAAATTTTGCTTTGATTCGTTAATGTTGAATTGATATCAGTCAGCTAGCTTATATAATCGTATTATTCATTAAAAAACTTAGTAATCGTAGAAGAAAATTTAAAAAGTCATTCTTTGTATCAACAAAATTTATTACGAATAACATAATGTATTATATTATTGGTATGTTAATATAAATGCCGTATGTTTTTAATGTAAATTTCATAAAATTATCGAATTCGTTTAAAATGCTTTTATTTTTTAGATTATTAATTAGGATTTTATATAATTTTATATAAGTTTTGTAAAAAATATGTTTTTTTTCGTGTTATGTAAATTTAAAAATTATATTATCAAAAAAATATTTTAAATTTCAACGTATGTAGGTGACGCTGTTCTTAAACATTTTAAAAAGATGGAAAATGAGAAATTTACAACCTCATTAATTTTTCTAATTTAATAGGGTTCAATTTTAGTACATTTTATACTTTGCAAATTAATAAAATAAAAAACATTTTATCGTTATATCAACGATATCAGCCATTTTTAAAAATTATTTAAAACAACCGAAAAGTCGTTACCAATCGCGTTCTAATTGTAACCTACATGTTATGTTTTTTAATGGATGTGTTTATTATAAACTTTATAATTTTTGTTGGTTCTAAGTCCTAAACAAAGTTATGTTCAATCAAATAAAAGAAAAGCAAGATTAATGTTTTCAAAGGTTACAAGTTTTTTTGACAGATATAAATATAAAAAAGCCAAGAAGTCTGAATGTTCTATGGAGTGGAAACTTGAGGAAAATACACAAAGCAGTAAAATTTTTCAATAATATACATATAAATTTTTTAATTTATAAATGATAAAAATATTATAGTACTATACACTAATTAATCTATAAAATATTGTTCGATACAAGGGCGGGAAAGTGGTTTTATTCTCGTGTGACCGTTTTCGCCTAAGCGAAGCGGGGGAAAAGTACTATTAAATTTTAAGCAAAACTATAAAGTAAACATGATTGATTGGTTTCATTTAAGTTATTTAAATAAAAACTTATTAAAGTAGATTTTCTGAAATAAATTATTTCAAAATATAATTTATTTTAGTTGATGCTTTGTCTTGGTCAGAAAGAAGTGCTTTAGAAAAATCTAAAAGTGATTCCAGCATAACTGCTATTGGAGACTGCAATTATAGAAACCAGGGCACTCAAATCTCATTTGATATTTGCAACGAAACGAAAAACATAACATCTACTTTAGAAAATCTAGAAGTAGATGATTATACTGATGATAATATTCATGAAAATTCTCTAGTTGAAATAAATAAACAATATCCCCTTGATGTGCTGGATTATGGAGGTGTATTTCGATATGTTCTTAAAACGCAAGATATTTCTACGAAGCAATTAGTTCTTCATGGACCAGAAATACTCATATTCCAGGTTTTTACTATCCAACAAATTATTTTTTTTAAATTATGCAAACCAATTCATTTACCAATTTGTAAAATACATTTATAGGGTAACAGACATTCACCAGATGAAATTGCTCGTTCTTGGAAAAAAGATTGTAGAATGTGGCTGTGGAAATCTGTTAGACTGGCTAAACGTAGAATCTTAACTTCAACAGTGACTGCTGTACAAAATTAATTACTTATACCTTTTAATACTTTTTTAATTCGTATAAAAAAATGAACATTTTTAAAATTTTTAGAGATAAGTTATGTATATTTTGCAATTAACATTTTTTATAACAATAATTTTTTTAACAAAAAATATTTGAAAAGTCTTATTTATCATTTAAGATACCCTACAGAATCATAGGTAATACATTACAATTCTTTGAATTCAGATAACTTTAAAATCAACTATTTTAAAACTTTAACCACCAGTCTCAACTGCATCTAAACTCTGCTGCCCTTCGACGGATTCTCCCATTTCAAATCTTGCAAAATCTATAATTTGTGTTTGTGTTTCTGTTATTAACTGCTGAACTGTAATGCTGGGATCAAGGAGGAATTCTTGGTGAATTAACGTAGTTTCATCATCTGCATTTTTGTTAGGTTCATCTACATCTGGGTCGCCAATTTTTGTAGGGTTCATTCCTATAATATTAAAAATAAATAGTATTAAAAAGTATTGAACAAAATAATCAATATAATTATAAATATTTTGTACCTATTATATGTTGACACAATTGTCTCCCAAGTAGTTCTTCATTTTCTGCAGTCTTGAAAGCTAATAAAGCTCCATATTTTCCATAAAAAATGGGACCACTTTCTGCTAAAGCTGGATGTGACACTCCAACCAACTGAACGTCATTTGGCACCTTCATGTATAAAGCACGTTTTACACTTATATTTTCTCCAAGAGTACCAATAGTTAAGGCAGAATGTTCTACTATGGTCTTCCCATCAATTGTTTTTAACGCATTTAATGCATCAGCATCCAAAATCGCTTTATTAAACATGTCACTGGTAGATGAACTTTCAGTGTGTTTCAATACCGCTGTGGCAACAATATCAGCAAGTCCATGAAATTGTTTGTTGCGAGCTACAAAATCTGTCTCACAGTTTATTTCGACGAGAGCTCCATGGCATTTATCAACAACTACTGTTATAAGACCTTGACTTGTTGATCTTCCTTGTAGTTTTTGAGCTTTTGACCAACCCAATGCTTGTGCTTGTTCTTTTAGCCATGCTTCTGCCTATAAATAATAAATAATTTATGATAGTTTTTTAACAAAGTAAAAAAAAAATAAAATCAATATTCAAACCTTATCTAAATTATTTTCATGCAAATCTAGTGCTTTCTTGCAATTAGCAAATGTGTAACCAGTCTTCTTTCGCAGTTTTGCTAAAAGAGACTTGTTTGTTGACTGCCATAAAATGTTCCCTGTGCCTATAAAACGAATTATACGATTCGAAAGCATCTGTAAAATAACAAAAAACTCAGTTATACAAAAACAAATTTACTCAGTTCATTATCATCAATATCTACATCGAACTGTGGTTATAAAACCTAACCTAAAAATTAATACCGGGTTAAATGCGAATGAATATTCAATCGTAAAAAGGAATGTCATTCAAAAATATAATTTGTCAGAGTGGTTCGGTCTCCCAAGTGGAGATTTCGCAAGTTTCACGTTAATCGATGAATAGGGTTGCTTAGAAACAATGCACAATTGAAGCTGTCTTCAGTACTCACGTTTTCTTGCACTCTGACTCCTGATAAGTACTTGTTACCGCAGAATAGGATTCAAAAAAGCATGTCTTTCACGCGGACTTTGTAAAATCAGAATTTAATGATGACTTTAGGAAATAATGCGCGAAAATGATAAAGTTTTATATATAAGAAACTCCGATCGAAGGGAAGAGGCTGCGCGAGTGCAACCGGCGACTTTGCGCTGATACCAAAAGCGCACTCTGTTCTTTGTGTAACTACGCTAAGGCAGAAGGACTATATTGCAAGATGACATAACACAATTTTTATTGGGTCTAAGATTTTTTATGCAGGTATTGTTGCGATTTTTCACATAAAAATTATTGCTTTAATAATTCTTAAGGTTAAATTAAAATATAAAAATATAACTGAAGATTACAAAGGAAAAATCATCATGTCGAGCAAAAACTCAAGTGTAATACTAAATTGCGAACTGGGCAGCCTCCAAACCCCAGTGGCCCCTTCGACAGACGAGCCACACGCGTCGACCGCAAGCAGGGACAACTTCGAATTTCCCTTCCCCCCGGGGATGTTTGATCCTCCGGCGAAGCGCAGGAAGTTCAGCCTGAGCGGCGGTCGGCAGGACCAGGCGGAGAGCGGCTACAGCGCGCACTACAGGTTCACGCTGGAGCGCATGAGGAAAGAGGAGTTCCGGAAACGCATCATAGACCTGACGATGACGCCGAAGGGCTCCTTGGAAGAAGGGGATCTGTTCGCCAGTAGCGACAAGGCTCTGGCGCGGTTTTATTATTACATTCAGAACGGTTCCGATACGCTGCACGTCCGACCGATAGAGGAGGATATATTGAACAAGATCTCGGCGTTAATTTCGAAGAAGCACAAGGAATCGTTCAAGATAATTATGGACAGTATGCTGCTGGAGATCAAGGAGGAGTACGTCTGGACAATTAAGAAATCGATCGTTCAATTTGCGCTGCAGGACGTTTCGAAGAGGGAAGCATTGATGGTTGGGTCACTATTTATCGTGTAAACTTCAACTCCGTTTTATTTTATTCATTTTTATTGCATTTTATTAACAGGAAAAAGAGAAGAAACTTGATCTAGGCTTACCGAAGGACTACGCTAAAGTTTTTCATTCCCGAATATCGCGATTGGAAGAAATTTTGTATATAATAAATCCTTGCATGAAATTTTCGTGGAATCACTGGAGTGTAAATTTACGGTAAACATTCAGATTGTTATATTTTTAACTTCTTTTTTTGTAAAAAAAAAATAATATTTTTCAGAGATTTTCGTTTGATCGATCTTGATGAAATAAAGAGACATACAGATCCTTGGGATTTATTAGTTTTTCAATCAACCATCGACAAACATCTTAATAATGCGCTGAGATATTTAAGAGAGCACTGGTTTGGTGGAATTCAAGAGATATTTTTAGCTGTAAGTTGTTTAATTTCGCAGTTTTGCAGATAACTACAATCGTACATTTGATTGCTTGCAGCAAAATAAAAAAAATCTTGTGCCCAGTCCTCTCGACGCGAAAAATTTTAGGCGCTTTTTTAATTGTATAGCTAAGCTAATGGAATCGCAGCTTTTAGAAATGTTTAAGCGCAGTCTTCAAGATTATATGATTTACATTCTTGACGTGCAGGTAGATTGTTGCAAGTTTTATTTAACTTATCGACATGTAATAAGTAACTGTTTTCTTCGCAGCATTTAAGTAACTCGTATCAACTCAATATTATTGTAAAATTAAAAGAATTACACTTCGATCCTCCTTTTCAATACTTCAAAGATATTCTCGGTGGCGTTATTACCTCAATGTGGGATGCAGTTATGACTTTTGAGAGGCTTGAAACTCAACTTTACCTCGATTGGTCTGGTCCTCGAACTTTACTTAAGGTATGTTTAAGGATTAATCGCGATGTTTGTAACTCCAATAATTATCCAAAATGTTTTCTTCGTAAAAATAAAGTTGTCGAAGTTTTATATTATTGTTGAAATATCGATTTTGTAGCCAAGTGTCGCCGAATCTATTGTTAATCATTATAGGCAGCAAATTGCTGCGTTTGTGGAAAAACAACAATACGAGCCAGAATTAACTATTCCTCCGCTTTTTAGGTATATAATTCTCTAAAATAAATTTAAATAACAAAAGTAGTAGTATTGATTTAAACAGATTGTCTTATCTTTTTAAAAGTTTTCTTATTCTTTACATCTTTGTTGCCCAACTGTAAGACATAAATCAGAAATTACCTTTGGGAAATTACTGAAATTTTTGCAAAACGATTCTTTTTAGATATAAACCATTTTATACTGATGAAGAATTGGAAAAAGTAACGGCTTTTTTAGCAAACGAAGAAGCAACTTCTGAAGAGTTCCAATCAAAAATTAGTTATTATAATGATCTTCAAGGCAGAATAATTATTGAAAATGATTCAAGACTTTATACAAAGTTTTTTGAAATCAATCGAAAAGAATTTTTGGATTTGGTGCAAAAAAACGTTGAAACTTTAAAAAATATGCTACTTAATTATTTAGTTACGCAATATCAAAAAAAGACAAGATAGTAATAATTACAATATATTAAGTTCTAAAATAATTTGGATTATTCATTATATTAATTATACTATTCTCGTCTCTTTTCAGTTGTGACGAAGCGTATAATGCGCTCATCGAACGCGCCGAAAGTTTTCCGCAAAGCACCGCCGTGTTAATGGATTTAATTGAGTACATGAAAAAGGTCGAAAAAAAAATTCTAAAGCAGTTACAGCTGATTCTTATTGAAATATTGCAAAGTATAAGAGTTTTATCGGATTTCTGGCTTTTGACTGAAGAGGAAATAGAGAATAATAATAAAGTGTTCCAATTGTATCATAATATGCCTGAAGTTCTAGAAAATAATAAAATAATTATTGAAAATAAGACTCAAGAATTTCAAGACAGTCTTAGGGGTAAGTGAATCTTCGATTTTATAAATAAACAGAAAATTTTTCTTACAAATATTTCGGATTTTTCAGCGAGGTATCAAAAGTTTCGCGACGATTTAGACACTTATGCGAAACAAATGGAAGAGTATAAATTTTTTGGTGAAATTGAAGAAATATTCAAGTACCAAAAACGAGCCCAGGTGCTTGAAAATAAATTAGTTGCTGGCATGGAGAAAATTGACAAATTCAACGAAGAAGAAACATCTTTTGGCTGGGAGCTTACGCAATACCCTTTGAGAAAAGAAATTGCCGATCGCTTGGCTCCCTATAAAAAGTTCTATGACACTAGTTGTGATTTCTTAACGAAATACGATAAATGGACTGCTTCGGTTGCTGGAGTATATAACCCAGAATCCATTGAAAATGAAGTTGCAGCGATTTACAGGTAATCATTGATTATTTACTTGTAGCATCCCCTGAGCTATTTCAGAAAAAAAAGGTTTATGCTTCATTCAAAATTTCGTTACTTACAATTACTAAAATTGTAGGCAAAAAGTTGTTTTTAAATTAAAGAGTTTTAAATTAAAGAGTTGATACCTGTATTTTTTAGAACGATATTCAAAGCAGAAAAAGGTTTTCCAGACGAGGCGCCAAAAAACCTTGCAGCAAAGGTTAGAAAAAAAGTCGAGGAGTTCAGGGAGCGCATGCCAATGATAATGGTGCTTGGAAATCCAGGATTGAAAGAAAGACATTGGCAGCAAATTTCTGAAATAGTAGGATTGAATATAAAATGCGATGAAACTTTAACGCTAAAAAAACTGCTGGACTTACGCCTGGACGATTTCATCGACCATTTCGAGAGCATATCTGAAGCTGCTACTAAAGAAAATACGTTGGAGAAAACTATGTTGAAAATGGAAAAAGACTGGGTCGAAATGTTTTTTACAATTCTTCCATACAAGGATACTGGAACTTTCGTTGTGGCTGCCGTGGATGATATTCAAATGACACTCGACGATCATATTCTCAAGACTATGACGATGAAAAATTCGCCTTACATAAAACCCTTTGAAGAACAAATTCTGTAATTACTACTTTTTATTACTTTTTTTATTTTCCTTTAAAAACGTAATAATATGAATATGAAACTGGAAATTTAGATTCTAAAAAAAAGGATAGTTTGTATCAAAGAATATTAGTTATCATTTTTTTTCAGAGCTTGGGAAAAGAAGCTTGTTTTATTGCAAAACATTCTGGACCAGTGGTTATTAGTGCAAGGAACTTGGATGTACCTTGAACCAATTTTTTCCTCGCCAGACATTCAGCAACAAATGCCAGAAGAAGGAAAAAGATTTGCTACAGTAGATAAAACCTGGCGAGATATTATGGGAACTGTTAATGCTAATCCAAGCGTTTTAGCAATAGTAGAAATTGATAAAGTACTAGAAAGATTAAATAAGAATAATAATCTGCTTGAATTGATTCAAAAAGGACTCAATGAGTACTTGGAAAAGAAGCGGCTTTACTTCCCAAGATTTTTCTTCTTATCCAATGACGAATTGTTAGAGATTTTGTCAGAAACGAAAGATCCAACGAGGTATTTTAATAAAATGAATTTTTTGTTATTTTAGTATTATTAAATGTTTTAGAACGATAAAAATAAAAATAAGACCTATTGCAGAAAATTTTAAAGTAAAAATCAACAATCTAAACGATACGTCTTTTATTTAAAAATAAGACCTATAAATTTCCATTTTTCTAAGAAATAGGCCTTTAGAAAATCTAAAAAATAAATGTTTCATTGCAGAGTCCAGCCGCATCTGAAGAAGTGCTTCGAGGGCATAGCAACACTGAAGTTCGACGAGGACCTGAACGTACTGGAAATGCGTTCAGCGGAAGGTGAGGAGGTGGCACTGGCCGACGTGATCTCGACCGTGGCTGCGCGCGGACAGATGGAAAAGTGGCTGCTGCAGCTGGAGGCCGATATGCGTAAGAGCGTCCGCTTGAAGGTCATGGAGGCGATAGAAGACTACAAGGCAAAGGAGCGCACGGACTGGGTGCTCGTGTGGCCCGGCCAGACGATACTTTGCACCAGCCAGTTGTACTGGACCCTGCAGATCGAGGCAGCCACGAGGGAGGCCGGCCTCGAGGGCATCAAAAGATACTACGCACAGTGCGAACAGGAGCTTAATGATATTATCCTTCTCGTTAGGGGCAAGCTGACCAAGCAGAATCGAGTTACACTCGGTGAGTATATACTTTTTTGACACCTTTCTACGTTGATAAGTTATAATCAATAGTTTTATTCTATTTGCTAATAAAAAGTTACGGAAGTGACAGCGTAGAAAGAAAATATTATTATTTTTTAACTACCCGTGTAAAAAAAATTAGTCTGGTAAAAGTCTGACTTCAGTCTGGTTCAAAAAGTGTGGTAGAAGTCTGCTGTA
>JAWWEM010053455.1:0-37374 GCA_035582935.1 Ormyrus thymus | reverse complement strand
ACGTATATCTTAGATTTTCCTCCTCTATCCATTGGTACCGAGCTTTTCAAGTGATTTATTAACACCCTGTATAATAAAAAAAATACCAAAAATTATAATAATTGTTTCAGCTAATAAATTTATTTTAGCTAATAAATTAATAATAATAAAACTATAGTTAATTGATAATTAAACGTAAAATCTCTTCTTATAATTACCTTGTTCATATTTTGCGCAAAAGTATATTCGAAAGTTTGAAGCCACAGATTGTACGCTTTCTTACTAGGAGAGTACAAAGGTTTTGGATCACGGATTTTGTTTAAACTTTGAATACAGTTTTCTTATTATAAAATTTTCGACACAGAAGGTAAATAAAGTTATTTTTGTCTAAAACTTCGTGTTTCTTTATTTGCCGATAATTTATTCACCTCTTATTAAACCTAGGAATTCCATCAAAATAGCAAATAAAAGAAGAGAAAAAAACTGATAATTTGAGAGGCTGTACGTTAAAAAATTTCTAATGCTTCAAAAGTTATGGATAATTAAATTAGAATATCAAAAATTGTATAAAAATTAATATAACAAAGATAACACGCATTACCACCTGTTCATATTTAATTATCAATAACTTTTGAAGCATTAGAGATTTAATGTACAGCCTCTTAAATTCTTCTATTTTGGTTTGCTATTTTGAGGGCATTTCTAGGTTTAATAGGAGGTGAGTTATGGTCAGATAACGAAATACTAAGTTTTAAAAAAAATAACTTTATTAACCTCCTGTGAATTTGAAAATTTTGAACGATAAACCCTAATATTTTGACTTTCTTCATATTTTATCGTAAGAAAATTGTATTCAAAGTTTAAATAAAATCCGTGAACCCTTGTACTCTCTTACTTAGAAATAATTATCTAACTCTATTTTTAATCTGATTTCATTTCTCCCTAGTCTTCCCTATACCTTCTTGCAATAAACAAGAACAAAATTTTCAAAAAATTAGTTTTTATCCAATAATCCAATAACCGCCAAAACAGTCAAAATGACCCAATAACCATAAAAAAAACAGACTCAAAATAAATAATAAGTATAGAGTAGGAGGTCGGTGGAAGCCTAGGCGTTTCGTCTCAGGGTTGTCCACCAAGACTCGTCAGTGCGGCTGACGATGGACAACCCTTGCCCCAGACGCCCGGGCTCTTCCCACTCCCCAATGCCTTCCTCCAACTCTCCCACCATAAATTTCCTACATAAGATAATAAAAATATCTTTTGAGAATGTCCCAAATACATCAACATTTATTAAAGCTAATCGATTGTCTGTCGATCAAGAGGAAATAAACTTTAAATACGGACATCGATTCTATATGCGTAGTCAACAATTCCTGAAGACCTATCAATTCCCGGACGATTTCAATGTATGCGTTAGGAAAGTCAAAATATTGCCGGAACAAAATAAAAAAATATTTGAAGTTTTGGAGGAAAAATTAAATTTAAAAAATACGTTGCCAAGAGCCAGCGACAAGGATGGCAGCATTTTCGACTGGGTGGCTACCAGAGAAAAGTTGTATGTTTTATTATTTATGGAAACGGCTCAAGCCAAAATTAGCGCCATTAGGCGTAATTTTATGGAATTACTAAAAGGGCAGCGGCTGAATTAGACAGCAAATCGCGCAGCAGGCAATATAATATTGCATACGTCAGTGCCTTGGGCGCCAAAAAAATTCATTGGATTACGCTGGCATTGTCCTTATTTATTTTTACAGCTGCGTCCATGGTATCCAAAATTGTCACGATGATATCACGACGCTTCTCAAGGAGATGGGTATCGTCATCGATTCGTCATTCACCGACCTGGTGCAGAACATGGGTTGCGACCAACGTTTCTTCCGAGAAAGGACACGTTCTTATTGGAAAATTATCGGATTGCACAATTAATGAAAGTGAACAAAATTGATGTATATTATTTGCAATACTTCGAGAATTATTTAATAAAAAAATGTCGTGCATTCATGTAAGTATAAGTATACATATTTATTTATTGTAAAAGCATTGGCAAGTAGAAATGTAATGAATCCGTTTAACACCCCCCTCCCCCCTCTATTCACACCTTTACCTTTAGCGCAAAGGGTAAAAATGGGAAAAGTCCTGCGATCACGTATATCCAACACACATCAAAAGATGTGCAGATATAAATTAAATTTTTAAAATACATATTTCATGTGCTTTGACACATTTACCCTTATTCCATATCATCCTTTGACCTAGGAGCTACGTCGTCAAAGTAAAGCCCTTTCAAACAATCACATCAAGAACCGCAACTAACAAGAGTATCAAAACTTTGTAAGAAAAATAAGATGAAATCAATTCTAAAGTCACGGAGAATTTATCGAAATGACGTCTGCTAAGCAGAGCACTTAAAAGCATGACAACTCTTATAATTCTCTTTTAAAAAATGAACTATGTCCTCAAAGTAAGACACTTGGCAGTAAAAGAGTTCTAAAATTCATGTAGCTAAAAATTCTGCTATCGAATTCTTGAACTTGTGTACATGTTCATGGATTTTTTGTGCTTTAATGAAAATATAAAACAATTCCGTAACTGAAAATTTAGTCATAAATTCTTGAACTGAAGTTCAAGTTTATGAAATTTAATAGTGAGTATCGATAACTATTAATAGAATAATAATAATAATTTTTTTCACTTATAAAACTGCATAAAAATCATTCTTATATAGCAGGCGGTGAATGTTTTCACTTACAGGTCAAAAAGAACACGACGCCACATGCTTATGGAAGTGGCAAACATCAATTTTAGTTACTGTATTGATTCTATTAAAAAAAATAATATAAAATAACATTTTCAGCGCACGAAATATTTTAATTTAAGAATCTCTATAAACAAGATTTAAAAGAATCTTAAAAAATATGAAACTGTATAATATCCACTAACGAATTACGCAAGAATCTGGTCCACCGCGCCCCGACGAATTGCCGGCTGAATCAAAAAGAACAACTGCCCGAGACGTTAGGCCGACAAGTAGATTCACCAACAGTAAACTTATCCTCCACTCCAGACCCGTCCATGCGCAAAATCATCCTCTAATAGATACCAAACAAACTCCTTCGAAAAAAAAGAAAAAAGTCGCTTCCACCGAAATCCCCTCGAGCTTACTTCCGGGTGCGCGTCCTTCTCACGCGCGACCTCGATCTCGTCGCAGATAACTCGACTGCCGAGGAAAAAAGGAGCAGCAGCAGCAGCAGCAGCAGCCGCGCAACGAAGGCACGAGAACGAGTTTAATTTTTGGCCGACGGCGCAAAAAAAAGCAGAAAACAGTGCATGCGCCGCTGGCAGGGATCGCCGGCCGAGATCTAATTTATGTTAACTCGCTTTTTTGCCCGATACGCGATACTTTAAGCGCCTTTTCCACCCCGAGAGAAAATCGCCAGTCGAGCGTGCAGCGGCTTCCTTCCTTCGCGGCGACGATTATTAACCCTCTTCGCCGCAGATGAGCGAGCGTCGATTGTGACGGCGCTCTCCTCCTCTCCACCTCGAGTGTGTAATTCAATCTGCGAGAAGCGCAGCCGAGGGCACGACCAGTGGACCAGTCATGAAAAGGTCCCATAATTTTTAAGGAGCCCCGGTGGGACAGTGTGGTGCACTGGGAAATTTTTTCCAAATCCTTGCTATCGCGCCGGGGAAGTCATGTGAAAGGATTGACGGTTGCGCTGGACCAACCGTTGGTGGAGAGCAGCATAGTTTTTATAGGCACTGATGCGAGACACCCAAAAATTCTCTTTTATTAATTCATGCTTCCGCATGTTTAATTAATATTATCTAGTTTGCGCATTTGCAGACGCCAATGGAATAAGGTTACCTTTATAATTAAATTTTCTCTTTACTCTCTTCTGCGGTTGTTTATATCGTAATTCAAAGGACTTTGTTTATCTCAAACATTTCTTTCAAAATTCTCCTCGCAAATGCCCTTTTCTCCCTATTGGTGTCGAAGAAATATATGTATATATCTTTCGTTCTCGTTAATTTACAATTTATATCTCGCACAAACCCCTTTCACTCTCCCGCACAAAAACTGAACTCCTCTTTTCTGATTTTTATACGCGCGACACCTCCACAGAGGAGCATTTTTCCAGTTCTCAATCGGCAAAGGCGCGCTAAACATTTTCAGGTAGTCGAAATGTGTGCTCCATTTTCCCTCCTCCAAAAGAGCACGAAATCCGCTTAATCAGATTCTCCCGTCCCGCATTTTTCGCAAAGAATATTTTTCTTCTCTTTTTCTTTTTCATTTCCAACCCCCCCTCCCACGGCATTTGAAAAGACCCTTCCTCGGGAGTAGCGAGGCGCGCTAAATTTAATAGCGCAGCGCGTCTAACTAACCAGAAACCGGAGAAAAACCGCACATGCAAAAACCAGATTAATCTGAGAGAGAGAGAGAGAGAGAGAAGCGACCTCAAAAATAAAAAAAGCCTGCGCCGATCAAAAGCTTCCCCGGGGGATCGCTAATGAGATAGCTGGCGAAAAAATGTCGCGCACTTTGCTCCGCGGTGTCAAAGCGATTTAACCCCTCCCCCTGCCTCTCCCCCTCGAGGACGTTTTCATGCGGAACGCAAAAATATTTATCGCCGCGCCAACGCCGAGCTTAGCCGACGGCATTTTTTAACGAAACGAGCTCACCTTTTGGGTGGCTTTTAATACTGTTATATAAATAGGTTATTCCTCGAGTTGTGCATCTAATGACATGTAGGGCTTGAAAACGCAAGGATAGCTTTGACGACGGCTGTGAATGTTAATGCTGTCGGAAGGCTTTTCGCGGCGGTGCTTCGAGCCCGAGGTCAAATAATCTTGTGAATGTCATCGAAATTTTTTTATCTTTATTTTCGTGCAATGTAAGAAAACTGTAAAAGAAAATTATTCAAGTATACACATTTTGCGAAACTATCAAATATCTTGCTTAAAACTTAAAAAATTAAGTTTTAGTTAAAAAGTGATATTTTTTTCAACATTTATAAGCTTTAATACTTCAATAGTATTTGTTGCAATAAACTTTTTGTACATTAGATTTTCGTCCCAAATCGAACAAAGCAGTACACTACAAGGTTCCATTAAAAAAAGTTAAGCTCTTTTATTATTACTTTCCATTCCACTTGCTCGCCAATTGATTCAAGAAAACAAGTTTCTCTCAAGCAAGCGATTGTAAAAGCTCGATTTTTTGTCAATAATCCCGCTAATGATCCGTAGAAAAAGCGGCCGAACGTCAAATATCGGAATTCACGCTCCTCGAGCCAGCCATTGTCAAGGCTCAACATCCATGACTCCATATTTCCGGCTTCCAGGGAATCCCCCATTGTAAAGAAGGCCCAAAGCCGCTCCGTCGTTCTCGAAAAGGTGCACAATAAAAATCGAGCCCTCATAAAAGAGCGAAACAAAGATCAAAAATTGACCGCGCTTTTATACCTTTCCCCAAAACAGCGAAAACAGACACATCTGTCAAACAGACGCCGCTCTCCGCTGGCGGGACTTGCGAATCGCGGCACCTCCTCTCTCTTGCGATTCCATTGAATATCTTAAGCTCGAAAGAGGGCCGGTCCATTCACCGACACCTCGCCTCATTGTGTTGGACTTCTCTGTCTCGCTCTCGCTCTCCTGGCCGTTTTTCTCGCTGCGATCGCTCGCAGCCAGAGCCGTGTGACATCTCGACGCGGCCTTTGTTTTCGAGCTACAGTTTCCCTTTGTGCAGGCTTACCTGCGAACAATGAGAGTCCAATGGACGACGACGGAGGCGACGACGACGACGACGACGACGACTCCGCCGCGCTTTTCTACGTTAGTGTTTATAAGGGACGAGACTGCCGAGAGAGAGAGGTGAAAAAGGCGCGCGAGAGAAGCTCTTTTGTGGATTGCCTGCGCCTTGATCTTTTGCCTGCGAGATGAGCGCGAGAGGAAAGGCGGAGGAGCCTGAAAAGGGTGCTTTCGATCAACTTTTTTTTCTTGAGGCGCTCGGTGAGAAAGCCTTGACGTAATTGTACAACAATGTTGTTGACGGCGATTTTTCTGTTTTGCGGTTAGAGAAAATTTGAATTCATTTTAAATTTTGGCAAATCGATTGGCGCGCGGCAGGCAACATCTTATTCTGAAATATTAGCTTTCGTAAAAATTTCTTAAAAATTTCATCAATGCCAACTCAACTTTGTAACATAAAACGATCTTAATTTAAGCAACATCGTTTTCCCAATTTAAAATAATGTTTTGTACGCAAATCTGTTCGTGAAATTCAAATACCTATTTTATAATATACACCAAAACTCAAAGCTTGAAAATTATATAAATGTTTAACTTATTTACAAAAACCTTTTATAAATTGAATAGATTATATATAATAATGAATAACATTTCATACTAAAAATTTATTTACGTTTGTTTTCATTCAGCGTATACCCGATTACAATACCTACTCAGATGTAGAAACCAGGAGAGAATAATAATATTTGCCATTCTCGCAACGTTTGTGAAACCATCAATCACTAAAGTGGTGAAAGCAGCCCCGATGATTTTCTCCATTCGAAACCCGTAAACTCAATCCGTTGCCTAAAAAAAAAGAAACCCCCTCCCCGACAGCGGCAAAAACTCCTCCCGCCTCCGCCGACAACAATCCTCGCAATAAACTAATAAAAACGTCCGATCCTTTACTTCCTTCCTCGAAGGCGGAAACGCCTCGATAATGACTTTGTCCCTGTCCGCTCTCGTCCTCCGCAAGACAATAAAGCCATATTTGCCGATTTCCCCCAAAAAAGTGGGCCCCTCGCGCGCCTTGAAATACGAGTGTACGGGGCCCTCCGAGAGAGGGAATATTCTCGGGGCCCCACAGAAACGTGCACGTGCGCGGAGCGCTCTCCCGGGGCCCCCTCGGGGGAATAAATCACTTGCGAGCGATCGTAAAAGCCGCGGCTAAAATAGGCAAATTCAAATGCGCGCGCGCGTATATATTCCGCGGCCACAATGGGGAAATCGACAGCGCGCGCCGAGCGAATCTGCCCGGCAATCAATCAGCGCGGCGGAGGAGCGCCTCTCTCTCTCGCGAGTCCGAGGCGTGGCGGGCGCGCGAAAAATTCTGGCCTTTTCGACGACTTTTACGAGCTCTTTCATTGAAATTGGCCGGCGATCGTGGCGCTTTGTTTTCGCGGCAAATGAGGATGCGAGGATGAGGTGCGCGATCGAGCGCGGTTTTTTTTCTTTTTAAGCGCAGTTCCGATTGAAAAGCGCTGCAGTGATAAAATGGGTTATTTATAGCGTGTCTAGCTTGTCAATAAATATTCTGATGCAATGCTAGGATATACTTTTAAACAGTGGTGCTAACGCAATGGCTGCCAATTAAAGGCATTTCCGAGGCAAAAATCGAGGGTAGTAAATCATGGAAGGATTTGTAATTACGGATTTTTCAGGCCTTCGAATGGCTATAATTTTCGCACTTAATATTGAAAACGTTGTCGTTTATGGCAGTAATGCTAGATAAAGTTGGTTTACTAGTTTCTCATATCGAGATTATATTGCTTTTATGGTTATAAAGTGACTCTCAAAGCTGCGCGTAATCGTAAAAAACCTTGTGCAAAAGTAATAAAGTTGTTTTGATAGTGTACTGTAAATTTATAGATTTGTATATCTTTAAAAATAATAAAGTATTATATAATTTTAGTTGATTATCGATCGAAGATTGCAATGAGTGCAAATATTTTATGGACATTTGCAAAGAAAAACATTGGAATTTATCCTGAATAAATAAACTGCTTAGCAGTCGTAAACGTAAATGTTTACTACTAAAACTCCTCAAAGCTTAACCATTACATTGTTATGTACCCAGCAAACAGTCAAGCCCAACGATGTCAATGATTGAATCACAGCCGCACGACAATCCCGCTGACTTTTTCCACGGAATCGGGGGAAAAATGGCTCAATTATCGCGATCGGGCCGGCTCGTGCGCGACTAGCAGGAGGCAATTATTCCTCCCGAGCAGGTCTCAGCACGGCTCCAAGCGAGCAGTCAATCCGCGCCTCTCGTGCGATTTAACGTGTTACGGCTCATCGACGCCATGCGAAAACAAACAGGAGGTGGTCCCTTTTTACGCGTCGTCGTCTGCGAGATTTAGCGGCTCTCGCGCCGCGGGGCAAAAGTCAATTGCGCCTATAAAACCAGGCCCTTACGCGCGCGCCAAGTGTACGGCTGCACGTCGAGCTCGGCTCTCTCTCTCTCTCTTTGCTTGTTTGCTGCACGTCTGCCTGCATTGTGACGGAGGATGGATGTGAAGCTCGCGAGCTGGGAGGTTTTCGGAGCGACGGGAGGAGTGGGAATAAAGCAGCCACGTGAAGCGAGCAGTTTTTCGGGTTAATTAAGTGATGCTGAGAGGGAGATTTCTGAAACTTGAGATTTAATGCTTTTAACTGCGAAATAATTGCACTTGAGAAATCGGTCAAAATTACTAAAAGAATTATTGTATTGTACTCGTCCAATTGAGTCTTCCGACGCTTCGGCCGATTATCCGCAAAGTCGACAAAAGCAGCGAAGCTCATTGCTCGAGTGAACGCGCCACGTCCGACCCCCAGGAGCTGTAAACCAGCAGCTTTCAAGAGCAGCAGCATTAGACCCTCGGCCGAAGAAAAAAGCTGCCCGCGCAATTAACGCCGCAAGAGCCTCTCCCGACAAAGCCATTAACGGCCAAGATGATAGCCGGCGACGCGGGGCGGGGGTCAGCCTCAAGGGGGTGTGCCGCCTCACGGCATATGACGCATTATCAAACGCACGCGCGCGGCCGCAATTGTGCCCCTCTTCCCCCTCTGGTTAAATGAGACTGGAAAATTGACTGTTTACCGGCTTTGTGCGCCCGGGCATTCAGTCGAGCCTCCGGCGTGCGCCTACAACTTTTGTTTAGCGAGATGTAATGGAGCGAAAGCGCGATTGTTGCCACCACTCGTTCTGCGTCCAGCTTGTGTTTGCTCGATGAATCCGGGGCTGTGTGTGTCGCCGCTGAGTTGATTCTGCGAATGAAAGCGCTCGCTTGTTGCGCAAGACGAACGCTGCGTTTCGGGTGGTATAGGGGCGTAGTTTCGAAATCGAACCCAAATTCATTTGTTGATTTTCAAAGAAATTCGGAGAGGTGCAGGGTTATAATTACATCGACAACACACTTTTATTGACCTATGTCAGATAATTTAATGTATAGAATATCTGTTTAGCGTAGCTGGATCAATCAAGTTTTCTTCTCAACATTCGTTAAGCCCGAGTTAAAACTTAAGAAAAGATAATAGTTGTTAATTACAAAAATTAACATGTAAAATTCATACAATAATATTTAAAAATTTTTCTATTAAAAGCATATACTTTTACATTTATTTTAAGCTCAACTAAACAAAAGAAACCTGTTTGGAACACCAATTATTGAAATTTCTTTCGAAGACTAATTTTCAAAAGTAAAAGTTACTTGCTGTGGAAAATATTCTGAACCAATGAGTTAGTGGAGATGTAAAATATTAAAACACTTTTGTTGTGAGTTCTAAGCCATTTAACTGTGAGATATTCAAAAAAATGTTGTTTTTTTAATTTTTATTACAATAAGTTCAATAGCAAATTCATAAAATAATCAGTATTTTATTGCATTTCATTTTTTTTTCAAAAGTTTTCGTGCACACTTTTAACTCGGGTGCTTCACTCGGGTGGCCTGAAATACTATCAAGAAAATGTAAAAAAATTTGCATCTAAATTGAGTGCACGGATTAGAAATTATCCTGCGGCAAGTGACTTTCGCTTCTGAAAATCAATCTTTGAAAGATTTTTCAATAATTGGTGTTCCAAACAGGGTTTTTAGCCTATTTCCCAGGATTGACCCCTTAAGCACACCGCTAATTAATTACACCGACACTTTGGCTCACCAGGCAAAATCAAAACTCCCACCTCCCTATCAAAAGTGAAAAAAGCACGAATCCGCCACGGGGGAGCCTCGAGAAAAGAGCCGTGTCCCCCCGCGAGGCAGAAAAAGTGGACAGGCGTTGAAGAGCTCGCGGGGGACGTCCCGCTGCGCCTCGAATCGCCGCGTCGGGCCCCTCGAAAAGAGCCGGTACTTTGGTTACTTTCGGGGGGGCGCGCGCGAATTGTTCTTATATCGGGCGATATTGCCGCGAGTCTCCTTGACCCCTCGCCGGGATTTGTCGCCTGCTCGGCCGAGCCACGTGACTGCGCCGTTTGTTGCCGATTTACACTAAGTGCTGTGCTTAAAGCAGTATTTTTAACATTTGCTGCTTCTTCATACCAATTCGATTTTAAGTGCTTTCGCAAATGAGCTGCAACGACGCAAAAAATAATAACTAACACACCGCACGGCCATTACTGGAAAAAAGCCGAGACTCCGCGGCCAAAGCTCGCAAGCACAAAGCTTACTGTGCGAAAGAAAAAAAAATCCAATTTACCTCTCTTGCGTCTCCCTCTCCTTCCACCCTCCCGGCGATAAACAAACGCATCAGCTGAGCTTGGCGTCGCGCGCCGCGGAAGAGCCGGCCGTGAAAATATAACGACAGCGCCGAATAAAGAAAAGCGGCGGCGGCGGCGGCGGTGGCGACACCCAGAAAAGAAAAACGGGTGCAAATGGAGGATACACTCCTCCTCCTGCTCGCGGGGGAGAATAAAAATATAAGCGCTCTCGCACATAAAGGGAAGAAAGGAAAACAGGCGCGGAAGAAGAGCGGAGATCTCCGCTCTCGGCGCGCGGCATTGTCCGCGCGGGCGCGCAGCTCGAGAGAGCGGCTCGCGCGGACAATGCGCGCGTTTCAAAAACTTACACGAACGCTTTATATATGCAGGGAGAGAGAGAGACGCGCGGCCATTGTCCGCGACGTATGATCCTTTCGGGGCCGGACGACGACCGCGAGCCGCGGGCGTGGATTTCAAAGGGAGACACGAGGATGTTCGAGGCTGCTTTTTGCGCGCCGAGAGAGATCGGCCGTTATTTTTCGTTTCTGGGATTCGCGAGGGAGAGAATGTGGCTGGGCTTTTATTGCAATTAGAGAGAGGCGCCTCTGATCTTAAACGTCTTTATTCATGCTTAGTTTTCTTTTCTTTCCTGCTTCATTTCTTTAATTTAACTTTTCTTGAACAATGTTGATTCAGCACTTATATTTGACCTCAATTTAATTCAAGAAATTTTACAATTCTAATACCTAAGGTAACTTTTTCAGCGCACAAAATGAACCCCAAGGGACATTGCACTCCGCACCTATTACCGAAAATGACTTATCGATTAAACATACACTGGAAAACGCGCCGACCGTTCAAGTGCGAGGGACGTTGCCCCCCGAGCTGTTATATATATATATACCGAAAGCCGTAAACGCGTAAAAACTCCACAGTACGGCACTCCTAGAACAGTTTCAAACTCGAATCGTTCGACTTTCGAAACTGCCGCGGAGTACATTCACACGGCGATCCCGAAGAGCGGCTCTCGGCCCGGACGTCACGCGGTTCTCGGTCCGGACTCTCGTCTCTGAAGACGGAAGGGCTCAAGGCCGGCCGGAAAAGAAGTGCGAGAAAAACGGCTCTGCTGCCGCCTCCGCCGGCGATGTCAAAACAAACGATTTGTCCTGGGCTCGGAGCTATGTCGCCGCTCGTAATGTCGGTTTTCTACTGAATGAGCGAGGCTTCGCTACTATAGAGACGTTTTTGTGGCTGTTTTGGGGCGAAGATCGTTAAAAAGTGCGTTTCTACAAACATTTTTTGTTTTCGTTATTTATGGTTTCATAAATTTTCTGCGTTTCCTTAATGCAGAAAAAAGGATTTAATTTTTTTTTTGTCAATCAATATTAAAATGTTCCAGATGCGTATACAGTTCTTTCTTTTGAAATTTCATTAATCTCCGTAGCGCTAAAGTGTCAAAAATCATCTCGCCGATAATTCGTTTCACGAGCAGCTAAATTACATCTAATTTGAATTTTACGGGCATAAATAATTTCCTCGGCACAAAAACCAGATCCAGCCCAAAGAATTGACTCCTCACCTCGCCTTTTCACGTATCCTATACGCATGCCGTTCGGTTCTACATTAATCCCCCGTTCTCCCCCCTCGAAACAAAAAGGCCATATCAATTTTCGGAACTTTATTCACACATCTCGGGCTCCCGCAACAAAAAACGCCCGAGCCATAAAGCTAAAAATCTCCCAAAGAGCGCGCGGCTCGGGATAAAGCCGAAATCAAAACCCGCTGCAGCACAAAGCGGGCAAAAGGAAAGAAATCCTAAAGTAGCAAATGACACGTAAAAAAGTATATATTATACGGGAGAGAGAGAGAGAATCTATTTAGAAAAATATCTCTCCTCCGTACGAAATCAAGATAATCGGCCGGTTCATTGATAGGGCCCCGAAAGATGGGAGCGGGTGGAGCCTCGCGCCGCGGGAAGCCAGGAATTTTTTCTCGAGAGGAGAATGAGAGGCACTTCTTTGAACCTCTCGGACTGAGTGTGTGTGCGTGCGAGCCGCTCGCACCAGACGGACTGGCACCGGTCAGCATGCCGGTGGCGTCGAGGAGTCTCTCCCGGCTCTCGCTCTCCTCCTCAATGCCTCCTCTCTCTCGATGAAGGAATGCTTTGAGGATGAGAGCGCGGGATATTTTGTCTTGCTCTAATGGCTTGAGAATGCTGCGCTAAGCGAGGATATTTTCATTGTGGATTCTTGCGCCGAGAGCGCGAGATTAATGGCAACGAGTCTATTTGTAGAAGCGAGCTAGAGAGGAGAGGCTTTTTTTAAGCCTACCTTCGATTTGGAGGAAATCATTGCTGGGACAATCGTTGTGGTTCTTGTATTTGTGTAATTGAAAAATTACTTCTTTAAAGGTTATTTGTTGTAAATAAGTAAATTATACTTATTTACTCCTCTTGTGCATTTGATAAAATGCCTCTGCAGCAGCCATAAAGACATTTTATATTTTAAGCACTGATGACACAAGTCTTTCAACATTCTACTGTTTTATGTAGACAGATATAAAGATTGTGCTTTATGCAACCTTCAATCCCATCATGACACATGAATGTAATGATCATTACATGTCGAAAAGAATTCTTCTTTCCTCTTACGCGCCTGCAAAGAAATCTCGCAGTATTGTGAGCTCACTTTTATCTCTCCTCGTCCATTATACCCAGCTTCACCAACGCTGAAAACGCGGCGCAGCATTATCCACCGACACTCGTCCAAAAATCCAGCGGACAAAACGACGCGACTATAGCATCCGATTGAAAGTCGGTTAATCGGGCAGCGCTTGTCGAAAAAAATCGCGGACTTTCCGGCGCGGCGGGCCGCTCCCAGGTCGCCGATCACAATGCGGAACACCGCGGCAAAAGCCGGCGCCAGGGTAATTGCGCCGGGCGCGCGCTGCTAATTGTCCGCGACAATGACCGAATTCATCGGGCCTGAATGGGCCGATCGCGGGGAATGAGACGCGCAGCGCTTCTGTCCCGCGCTTTCATCGGACCTTTTTTGTTTTTTTCTTGATTAGACAAAAAACTCGGGGGCCGCCTTTATTCGAGCGGCTTACAAGGAGCGTCGGCTTATACTGTTTGTAGTTCACTGTGGAGGCATCGTTTTGTTGGCGCTTTGTGACTTTGTGGAGGACGTACAAGAGAGGATTGTTGCGCCTTTTTTCGATTTCTGGCTGCTACTCACAGCTTTACAGCATCTGATTAATTTTACCGGAAATTGTGTAACATCTACACAGCGCTGGCTCTCTGCGCGTTTCTTTTCATGCAATCTTTCAGGGCTGCATAATATGCGTCAATAATACCTCATAATTGCCGAATTGCACGAAAAATTATCCAGCGAAATTTTTTAATTCGCCCGACTAGTTCTTCTTACGCCGACTCGCACGCCCGGAGGCGCTGCAGCCTCGCGCCTGCACACACTCGCGCGAATTCACGATCCGTGAAGGCCCGCACAAAGCCGGTCATTTTCGTGCGCGGACAACAATGAGTCTCGCGCTCGGCTCATCATCGTTCGAGTCTCTCGTTGGGCCTTTATTGGCCGCGGGGCCATTGTTTAAGCCGCACAATATCAGTGGCACCTTCTTCTTGCTCGAAAAAGCGAGAGAACAGCTCCCATATGCCGAAGGGGGTCAGTTCGAGTTTTTCCCAAGGCTGCTCTCTCTCTCGCTCTGTCTCATCTGCCTATCCGGTTATTCGCCGCGTGCTGTCCGAAGGGGACTCGGACACGAGTCATTTATAGGCAGAGCGATATCCCGGGCGCCCGTGGGGCTAGAATATATTTTCCTGTGGTTTTTACTGCGCGCTCGCGCGAGCGGCGCGTTCGAGTGGTCAGTTAATGGCTTTTTATTGCTTTTGTCGCGAGTATTGTCATGAAAATGCTCCCGGAGCCTTTTAGCGCTCGGAGAGCTCCTGGCTTTTTGTCGATGAGGCGAAGGGCGGAGCCGGGAGGGCCAACATATTGCGCGGAGAATGCAAATGGGCCAAGACAATTTATTGGGCTCTTAAGGTGGGCCCTTTGCCAGACATTTTTCGGAATGCATAATATTGACACGTTTAGTTAATAATTGTGTGGAACAAGTTTCATTTAATCATCCTATACTCTACTGTCCGTGGGCACAAAGGGATGTAATCTGCATCAGAATGCTTGAATGGCTTAAACAGTGTAAGAACGCGGCGAGTTTCCAAAAGAAATCATCGAGACCACGAGGCTCTTTCAGGAATTGAATGAAGGTAGGATGTTTGGGGAATTTGCGGTTACTAAATAAAGCGGCACCTATATTTATGACAACGGTCCTCTGTACGCTGCGGTCCACTTCAACTTTCTTATTTTATATATAAATAAGCAGAACTATATTTAAAGCGAATTACATAATATATAAACTATTTTAGCGTTTCTCCGTTCCTCATTCGCTTTTCAGCGGCTCCACTATTACATAAATCAATCAGGCGAGCAGCTCGCATTGTTCGATTGCATCACGTTTATTGTCCGCGCGACTCGCCGCCTATAGTTCGCCGTTAAAAGCATTTAAATTTAACAAAACGCGGCACCTACGCGATCAATCAATGCGCGCATTCAGCTTTTCCGCGATTGCCGCGCATTCGAGGCGAGGAAGAATAATGCGCGCCGGGAAAAAAAATCGGGGGAGTATAAAGGAAGCGGTCTGTAAAAGATAAACATCGCGCGAGATCTTGGGTAAGCGGGGGGACAATGAAGGTATATATGCGCCGAGAGATTCCAAGATTTGATAGAGTTTTTGGTGCGAAGGAAGAGATTCTAAAGCACAAATTGTACGTTATGCTTTTTGCTTGATGAAATGGTAAAAGATTTCAATTGATGGAATGGTAAAAGATTGTTGTGGGTGTAACACTGATTGTAAAAAGAAAGTTAGCGTTTGTTTTAAGGTAGCCTAAACGAGATTTTAATTTTAAGATTAACTAACGATTTTGAACTGCATTAAAAATAAGGCAAATTCGAATTCGTATTCAAAACTTCAAGGCAACTTATCATGCATGTCAAAAAAATATAATCTAAACTGAATTAAACTAATTAATGTAGGGTCGAATGGATTAATTGAATTTCTTTGTTTTTAAAAACTTTATCTTTTCAAATCACCAAATAATCTTCATTTACTATGGATTTATTTAAATAGAAGACACGAATTTGTAGCAGCAGAAATAGTCCGGGAGCAGAAGGGATTTAGTGGCCGATGGAGATCCACGACTCCACTCAAGTTTTTTTTTACGTATTTTTTCCTGCTGAACACGAAATTCGAGGGTGGGTGTTCGAAAAATGGTCAGGGAAATTTTTATAAACAATTTAATTGTTTAAACCGCTCTCCTGAAGTAACTAGAAAAGGTAGTGGCATCCAAGACATGTCAAATGATTCCTTATTTAATAAGGAATCCATCTGTTAGTTCAAAATTCAAAAAAATTAAGTAGAACCGAAGTTATTGCAAATTTAATGCAAAAAAGTGTGCTTACAGGCATTTTCGCTTACTTTTTTCAATATCATTTTTTTCTATTCAAGACAATGAGACTTTCAAACCCTTATTTTGAAGAAAAAACATTGTACTATCGACCACAATAAAAGTTATTATTAAACAATAACGAATAAATTGTCCCTAGTGCTTCAAAATTGAAAATTTTGCCAAAAATTGTGAATTTAATTTGTTTAAACCCTACTTGTAATTGTTTAAAGTAAAAAAATCGTAAATGAAATAAATAAATTCTGCTTATAAAGCAATAACATTTAGCACTTTAAAATTCTTCATTTTCTGCATAGACTCATGAAAATCATGTTATAAATAAAATAACGAGCATTGCGCGACCGTAGGTACGTTAAGGTACGCATTGCATTTTCTGCGCTACATAAATTTTGTATACAATAATAAATAAATAATATTATAAACAAACTTTACAATAATATAAAAAAATTAAAACAATTTATATCTTAATATTTTAATATTTTCAAATGCTTTCGCAAGCACGTTCTTTCGCCCGATGTTTTTATTTTTAAAAGTAATATTTTTTATAAGAACAAAATGAACCACATTTTTTATTCGTTGATTGTAAAGTTTATTTACAATATTGTTTATTTGCTAATATATAATAAAATTTATGCAGCGAAGAAAATGCAATTGTATACCTTAACGTACCTGCGGTCTCGCAATGCACTTTTTTGTTATTTTATTTATAAAATGATTTTCATGAATCTATGAAGAAAATGAAGAAGGTTAGAGTGCTAAATGTTAGTTCTTTGTACATAGAATAACATCCATTTATTTATTTTGCCATTTTTTTAGTTTAAAAAATTGAAAATAGCTTTTAAACAAATTAAATTCACAATTTTTGGCAAAATTTTCAATTTTGAAGCACTAGGGGTAATTTATTCGTTTTTCTTTTTTTTTTTTTTTAATAATAACTTTTATTGCGGTCGATAGTACAATGTTTTTTCTTCAAAATAAGAGTTTGAAAATCTCAATATCTTGAGTAGAAAAAAATTGACATTGAAAAAAGTAAGCGAAAAAGCGTAAAAGCGCTGTTTTTTGCATTAAATTTGCAATAACTTCGGTTCTACTTAATTTTTTTCAATTTTGAAAAAACAGATGGATTCCTTATTTAATAAGGAATCATTTGACATGTCTTGAATGCCACTACCTTTTGTAGTTATTTCAGGAGATCGATTTAAACAATTAAATTGTTTATAACAATTTCCCTGGTCATTTTTCGAACTTCCACCCTCGAAATTCGTGATCAGCAGGAAAAAATACGTAAAAAACACTTTGGTGGAGTCGTGGACCTCCATCGGCCACTAAACCTCTTCTGCTCCCGGACTAAAGATATTATTGATACATGGACTGTTAGTAAAATTGGTGAAGAAAGAAGAATATGAATTATATCATACAAATAATAATGAGGTTATATATTTTTGCAGAAAATTGTTTATTTGGTAAATTCCAATTGGAATAGAGGTATAGACTAAAATTTTTGAACTCTTTATTTTTTATATTTAAATATTTTATTAAATTATTGTAATTGCTGATTGTAATGATAGGTTATTGTGATTTAATAAAAAATGCAAATAATTCTTTTGTTAATAACTCATTAAAAAACCTTTGTTTCATTTTACTCGCAACTATTTTTTTAAAATATTTTAATTACGCGAAAATCTTGTATGATCAACATCCCTGGCAAAACAGTTATATCTTCAGTTTTAAATAGATTGTATTTTAAACATTTCAATTACGAATTCATTTAGACAAAAAATGCCTTCATTTAATATGTTAGCAGTTTAATCACCAAATACAATGAATTCCTCTCCAGAGCTAATATTTCTTAAATTACATCCGCACGTATACCCGATTTCTAGATGGAATCTCAAAGCCAAATTGAATCAAGCCAAACAAAAGTCAGCCGGTAGCACTGTGCTCCCTTAGCCGGTCCTTCAAGCACATCCGGCATGCATGCACGGATTTCTCTTAAATCGCAGACGCGCCCTTAGAAAAACACGCCGACGACATCGCGGAGAGGGCTCGACGCTCGAGCAGCGCTTTACAAGCCGAGTTGACCATAATTACGTTCTTTATTAAAGCGGACGCGGGGGGGGGGGGCACAATGCGAGAAGTCATTGAAAGTCGAGTGCGCCAGTCGAGCGCCGAGCTTTAACGCGCAATTAATTCGCCGGCCGGCTCTCCGGCCAGATTTGGCGCGGGCGAGCGTGAAAGCACACTCGCGAGCCCTTTTCAGAGCGCTCTCCGAACGGCCGAGAGGGAGAGAGCCTTTGCTTTGGAGAGCCGATTGAAAGCCGTGCAACTTGCCGAGGCCCTTTGATAGCAAGTGATAACGGTTTTCAGCCGGAGAGAGAGAGAGAGAGCTTTTTCGAGGGATTGTTTTCCTATTTAGGGCTGTTTAGCTTTCGATGGAGGCGATATCCGCTGATGCTGGAGTCGGTTTGCGGTCGTTTTTTTATGTGATTGGATTCGATCTTTTTGTTTTTTAATAATAGGTAAAGGTATTTTGGAACTTTGAACGCGTTTTATTAAAATAACATTTAGCACTTTTTGGTTTAATCATTCTGAAAGCTTGCATTTATATTTTAAAACAGATATTATGATATAAATATTTTGAAATCAATTTTTGGTGGCGTTTTAACAAAATTTTAAAAAAGCAGAATTTAGTTCAAATATGATTAATACAGCGGGGAATTATTTTAGATTCAGTTTCAAAAATCAAATCCGTTCTGGAGTAAAAGTGCAAAAAATATTTTGTTGTATTCTGAAAAAGGTAAATTAAAACTTGGTTTTCCTAATTTTTGATGCTGTTTAAGGTAATCTTAAACTTATATGTTTCAAACAGAGTTGATCGCCTTTTTTCTTGGATTTTTTAAAAATTATACCAAAGTCCCTAGTCCGATTCATTCGAGGTGTTGGATTCTTAATTATAACTTGGGTTTCCTTCATATTCTGGTATCTAAAAACATATTTAAAAGTTTGAGCCGAAATAGGCTTTAAGAATAGAAAAATGCACCTTTTTGGTCTCCTATATCTCAACCCTCCAACTGCACAATCCGGAGAAGTTTCTTATCAAAAACGGTTCGCCAACGAGTGAAAAGGTTAGCTCCTTTAACCGCACAATCATCAAAAGCCAAAGAACCTAACAGTCCGACAAACGCTCCATTTTACAACGGCCTTTACCAGTAAATTTTCGCAAAGCTCCATTCACCACTCCACCCAGGCTCATAGCGCTTGAAGTGATGTGAGAAAGGCCGAGGCACAAAAAGCCCGCGCGGCGGCGAATAATTAAGACAAAACCTTAGCTCCGCCGTGTATATATACATATATATTCGCGAAGGACTTAAAGCCCCCAAGAAAGAAGAGCACTTTACTCGTAAGGGAGAGCAAAAAGCGGCGAGGATCTCGCGCGGCTCATTCACCTCGTTATCTCTCACGATATACGCACGATTATGAACCCTCCCCCTCGGCGCGCAGACTGCCGCGCTCTCTCCTCAATAATAACGTCAAGAACAATGCGAGTCAAGAAGGCAGGCCGGCAGCCCGGCGCGGCCGATCGATCGGCTCCGCGGCGCAGCTGCCTGCACTCGAGACACGACAGCGGCACTCGAGGGCGCCGTTTTTGCGCGCGGGAAATCTTTCATTTATATCGAGCCACCGCCGCGTCTATTTGGCCCCGCGCCCGGTGGGGGCAAAAGAGCAAAGGATCGCGCGTCGCCCGACTCGTTTAGCGGGGGAACAGGTTCGCAGGTGCGCCGTGCGCGCGGGACATGCGCTCTCGAGCGCTCTGGGAATTTCGGTTGCCCGCCGCGAGTCGATTGCTTCTCGATTGCTCTTGGATTAACGTTATTGAGGCAACTTGCGAGCCGGCGAAGGGGTGTGCGGAGGAACGCCTGAAAGGCGATCGCGTTTTTAGGGCGGAGGGCAGCTCGAGAAGCTGCCTCTCCGGCTGAAAGCTTCTTTCGAGCTTCTAATAGCTGAATAATTTCTTTTTCTTTTGTATTAGAATAGAAATGATGTTGGGAAGGACTAAGCTTCTTCTGTATAAAATACGTGCTTACTTTTTAACCAAGGTAGAAAACTTGGCGCAAGTAACTTTTAATGTTACAAGACCCATTTAAAATATTTACCACAACAGTATTTTCCTTAGCTCTCGAGTTCGGCGATACGACAGTCCCTTCTCTCGGCGCGAAACATCGTTATCCCCGACAAAAGAAAGCCCACACCGTAATTACTCGAAAAAGCATCAACAGCTCCGCTCGTGTTTACCCAGCACATATAATTTTCGCCACCCCCTCGTCTCGTCCCAAAAGCCGTCTCTCTCGTCGGGCGTCAAAAGTAGCCGGGAGAGCTCTCTCTCGGCGGGCGGTTTTAAAGCGTCCCGGGCCGGGCGCGTCTCGCTGTCGAAAATATCGGATGGGGTGGGGTGTCGTTCTGCGGCTTAGAAAATGAGATTGTTATCGCGGCCGGCAGTCCCCCGAGTCTCCGGCGACTTTTCACCCCCCGCCCACCCCCGCGGGCCATTGTGCTCGAGAAATAAGTCCATTTTCGCTCTCTCTCTCTCTCTCTCTCTCTCGACGAGATAGAGAAAATTGAAAGGGCGCGAGAGGGTCTCCCCGGCCGCGTGTATGTAAGCACGCGCGCGTGTATATTTTTGCGCGCGACGACGACTGTTTGCCCAGTCTGCGGCGAGGCCGATAAATCTCGGCTTCGTTTCTGCCTGCCCGGCGCTGCCGTCGGGGCATTAGTGGCTTTTTGTTTCTTGATGGCTTCGTTTGGGAAATGTATGGGGACGTATTTTGGCCGCGGCGCACAATGCCCGCCTTGATTTTACCCCGGCTGATGCGCGTTTTATTAACGTCGATTGAATGCACTGCCTTGCTTTTTGGGGCTTTTGTCGTGGGAGGCAAGAGAGAGAGAGAGGTTTGCGAGCCGAATAAGCTCGCGTTGTAGTCGTAATTTTGATTGTTCGGTTATAAATTATTTCTTCGGATGGTATGCACTCAGAGCTTATATGTGTAAAGCAAATTCGATTCACTTTATCGCGAGCGTCAGACCTAATATAATTGATTAAGAAATGTTTATATATTATACAAATCTGCAGCCTTTGATAAATTAAGAATCCTTCCTCCTCTATTAAATTAAATTGCTTCCCTTAACGACGTCACATTTTTTTCTTCAATTCACCAAATACATATCACACTCCAGCCTCTCTTATCGCCTTTCGAAAAAAAGTTTTTCCTTCGATTTAAATAAAAAAAAGTAACAAATAAATTATTATCGTTCTAAAATATACTAATAAAAAATGAATGTAATGTTTGTAATTAAAAAGCACCCTGACCTTCTTTCGAAAGAATCCAGCCAACCGATTGATCGTTATCGAGGGAGGAATCGCTTCTAATAGTATTTAATTAAGAATAATAACATCATGAAACTTCTTAATAATGTCCTGGCAAAGACTGTTTTTTTCCACAATTATACAAAGGACGACCTCGTTCTAAAAATAAGCCCCGATATAACTCTGACGCTCATCCTCGGGCTCCTCGCTCGCGGCGAGCAAATAGAAAAATCGGTAGTCCGGCGCGAGTTCGCGCCTCTCTCGTTCCCCGAGCCGCGGCTCGTAAATTTTTCGAAAGCTGTTCGCGCGCTCGAGGAGACTTTCGGGGCTTCCCCGAAGCGCAATTTCATATAAACACTGGGTTATTTACGAGCGGAGACGCGAGAGAGAGAGAGAGAGAGAGAGAGAGGGCCTTTGAGGATGGGAATCGCGCTCTCTCACTCTCTCTCGCCCACCACTCTCGCGATCGGTCAATTTATATTTGTGCCTCCTTTTGGGGAGCTCCTCCTTTTTTTCAAGCCCGCGCCCTTTTGTCCCGCGTTCCTGGATCCTTATACAAAGCAGCTGCCTGGGAAACGCGATAATTTACTGGGACCACTCAATGGGATTATCGAACAAATCAAATTTGCGCTTTATCCGGCTGCGGCCCCTATATCTTGATCAGAATATAGCCGTGAAATATTGGGAGGATCGGGAAGTGTTCGGATTGTAGATGTTGTTTAGAAAATTAATTCGTCGGTGGTGTGCTTTACTTATCTCGTCGGCAAATACAGGTTGCGTTAAGTGAAATTTAAAGGGCCGTTTCGCAACACTGCCCCACAAGAAATCGAACGCTTACGGTTTACATAGTTGGTGTCGAACTGCCACAAACAGGTACTGTTAGAAAATACCCTTAACTAATCGAGTGACCAATAAATCCATGAAATTGTGAAAATTGAAAAAGCACTGCACTAAGCCAGTCGGTACCATCACACAGTGTCGTGCGAATTCCTTTCTCCGCCCGACGGCGCTCTCGCTCGTCCTGCAAAAACGACGAATCGGCACTCAACTCCTCGCATAAATTTCATTGCTCGAGTAAAATTCGCCATTTTTCACGGCCGCGAAATCGAACAATAATGCGCGCGCGCGCATTACTTAAAACAGCCGGCAGATTTACAGCTCGCGCCACGCTAGAAAGCGAGCGGGGCGAGGGAGGGAGAGAGAATACACGTAGCGCATTGTTAGGCCGATATTGTCCGTCGGTGCCAAGCTGTCTGGTCGAGCGAGACTTTCGGCCGCTGGCGGAGAAGAGGAGAGGAGGGATTCTTGACCGCTGGCGGTCCGTTTATTGTGAAAAATTTTTCGCCGAATTAACGCGCTCTTCTCTCCTTTTTTCTCCCGCGCGCACGCGCACGCACGCACGCACACGCGTATACCTGCGTCCTTTTTTCCTCGCTCCTTTATACGCCGCTCCACCGCTCGTTTTTTCTTCTTTCTTGCGTTCCGGGAAGCCTCCAATATTGTTCATTAGCTGTATGGGATCTAGATACGCTTCATTTCCCGCATTCTGTCTCTCGCCTGCGGACGGATATATTCGCTCTCCTCCTCCTCCTCCTATCTCCAAACTTTGAGTGTGACTGGGAGTATGGGCTTTTTCGAAGATGCCTGCCGGCGCTGTTTGACTTGGAAAAGAGAATGGAATATTTAAGCAGAGAGATTGAATGAGACCTTTGTACGAGGCCTTATTTTTCGACATAAATTTTTAATCCTTTATTTATTGGCTTTCATTTTAGGGTAACCCATCGACCGATCAATTGATTTTTGAGCAAGCTAATAAATTCATTTCGTTTTTAAATAGACTAGTTAATTTCAAACAGGATAATATTCAATAAGAAAGTGTTTTAAAAAAATTCAATCGAAAACTATAAAAATTTGCCTGCATATAGTTAAGTACAGTTAGTATAGTCGTTACGGTATAGTTAAGAATCACGAACCAAAATACGCAAAACTATAATAAATTTCCAACTACTTCCAAATACAAAAGCCCACCTTCCGATTTAAAAAAAAAAAAGCGCCGCGCAGCTGAGAAATGCCCACAATTTTCTCCTCCTTCTCCAAATCCCCTTTCATCCAGCTAACATTTCCACGCCTCTTCACGACTTCACACCATTTCCATTCAGGCCATAATTCCGGGCCAGTTGTCTAGTCGATTCGGTTCTCGGAAGCCCCCGCGTGGCAGCTCCGACAACACAAGACGAGCACCAGCAAGCCATCTTTCGGAAGAGAAAGAAGAGGTGCGAAGAGAGAATGCCGAGGGAAGAAAAGGAATGAATGAGAGCCCGGGTGGGGGGGGGGCAAGAGGGACCAACGCAATAACTTACGAGGGCCCGGGTACTGCCACCGGAGGAACGAGCAACGGGGTGAAATGCGAGCGTTGGTGTGTAGCGCAGCTCTCTCGAATCGACCAGGAAGAAAATGAGAGTTGGATTGCCGTTCGGAGAAGCTTTGATTTTCTCCTGAAAATCCCGAGTTTTCGAGGATAGTGACAGGTTTTATTAGCCGGGTGATTTATGTGCCTGTTTGTACGGTGCAGGTAATTATGCGGAGAAATGATGTTGGTTTTTGTTTTTGTTTTTGGTTTTTTGAAAGCTAAAATAGATATTTTTTTGTTATTCAAATGTCTTTCGGATGGGAAGAATTGCTTGGTGATTCACAATGACAGTGTGCATTTTTCCGTAGATTTACTTTTAAAATATCACCCTTTGAATAATTTATCTATGAAAACAATGACTAAAATATTTGCATTTGTTTTAAACTTAAAATAAAATAAAAGTGGGATTGTTCGCTTAATTTATAAATATATCAAGGTGTGCCAACGCCACAATGATTTATATTTTAAGATTAAGTCAACGTCTCTGCTGTCCTGTAGAATTCGTCAATAATAGGCAGATAAAAATTTCTCGGTTTTTTTACCACCAACTCACATATAAACCGAGACATACAAACGCAAGTACTGGCAGAAAAGAGCCGCAGTAAATTCGATTTGGCTTTTAAAACAAGCGCATTCCTCGAATGAGTCAAAAGTGGAATAGCCGCGCGCGCCGCTCGACAATGGATCGCCGCGTCTATCCGGTCTGTAGTATTTTCATCTCCGAGCGCGAGGCTGGATGAAAAAAAAAGAGGAGCGCGACCTCGATCATCCACACCCCTTCCGCTCGATCCTATATACCCACTGCTCTGGAATTTAGTGTCATCGAGATTGCGGCCGCGCGAGAGCGCAACGTGACACACGCGAATGCTTAATGGAGACGAATCGCCGCCGCCTCGATTTACATCGCGAGCGATTTTGCCGGGCCTATTGTGGAGAGGATCGAGCTGGATTCCTCTGCCGGTTCATTATGCGAGTCGGTGGCTCTTTTTTGCCCGGTGCTAGCTTATTGAAATAGTGATGGATTGTCAATTAAAAAAAACAAGGGAACGACGCTGAATCCTCCGCGAGAAGGTCTGTGGATGGAAGTAGTCTGAATAATGCATGCTTTTACATAATCTCTTGCTTTGTCGAAGAGGGAAATTTACTTTAAATAGAAATACAGGTTGTTTGATCGGTATAGTTTAGAGTCGTCCATTGTGGGCGAAAGAAAATCAATGGTCCTCAAAGAATGCTCACTTTTAAACCAAAAAGGAAAGGCAACAATACGCTTTCTATTATTATAATATATTATACCCAAAGACAGGAACAGTTTTTCCCTCATTGTTCAGCTTCCGAAGAACCTCGACTTACTCCTCTAATCCCCATTGAAGGCTCCCTCAGAAATTCCCAAAGTCCGGCCGCAAGCATCGCCGCAGCCACCGGTCTTTTCTCCAATCTCATTACGGCAATCGATCCCTCTCCTCTTCCGGCCAAAAGTCGAAAAGTGTCGCGCGCGCGCGCTGTGCACGGGCTCCTCCTTAAGACGCCCGGGCGAGATTTTCTCACGTTCCGGTCGGGGCCGAAACAAGGACGTTTGGCGACAAAGCCCCCGCGTGATTTCTTCTCCAAGTATGTACAAATGGCCACCAGCGCTCGTCCTCCCCTCACCTGTCGGCCGCCTCGTCGAGTTAACGGCCGAGACAATGCCCGTTTTGCGACGCTCTAGGGGGCGTCCTTTTCCACTCGCGCGCCCGCCACCCGTCGGGAGTCAATCGCCGCTTCGACCGGTCTACGCTTATACGCTTCGGCGAGAGCTGATCGGCTGCGGCTTGCGGCTCTCGGACCGCGACGTTATAAGCTTCAATGCCGCTCGCTGATACGCCTCGCCGATCGTAATGTGGTCGCGTGTAGGTGCTACCGGATTCATCTCGACTGACGGACTGCCTGGCGAATGTTCAGGAGGGTTCTGGGTGTGGAGGGCATTCTTTTGCTCGCTGTCGTGCGGTATGGGAATGATAAATCAGGCTGGAGTGGAAAGTGGAAGGCTTCGACGTTTCTGGGCAGGAGCTGAAAGAAGTGAGGAAACTTTTGGTCGACTTTGGGGAACGTAATTCGATGTTGATGTATAATATTATAGATTTCAGCTTCCAATCCATAATTTACTATTTTAGACCAGAAATGATGAAAATTAGCTTGCTAAATCTTTTTCTAAAAGCGCAAGATTCAATCCCAACAGCTCCAAGAACCGATCGATTGTTTCGATTTCCGCAGGTTATCGTTTAAAACAATATTGTGATACCCCGCCAGGCGCTTCGATTCCCATGCAATCTTCATCTACACGCCCGAGGCGATGATCGATAACCAGCGCCTGATATATACAAAAGGTGGCCCGAGTACAAAAAGAAAAAAATTCTTTTAATTTCTTATCGCCGCTAAACGCCCCGACAAAGGAGCCAGCGGCGCAAGTGACTAATCGAAAAAAAAGCGCGTGAAAGCGAAGAATTTCGGCGATCGAGAGCTCCTCGTGTACGTGCAGAAGCAGCCCGCGGGACGAGCAATATTATTACTGAGCCGCTAAACGCCGACTCATCCTTTTCGCTATACACGCGGCGTATAAACGAAAAATTAAAAGGCTCCCGTTGTTTTTCTTAACCGACGCGAGTATCAAGTGCTTGTGCGTATACACGAGGCCTTTTTACGCAGCGTCATTTCCTCCCGGGACCACGGAGGAGGAGGAGGAGGAGGAGATATTATTGCACGTATATATAGCCAAAGGACTCGCATGGACTTGAGTAAACGCGCGGCTATCGGCCGTGTAATATTCGCCTTTTAATTTCGGGATGAAGGCTTTGACGCCTCCACGATCTTTTTTCTCTCCCGTGATTGACTTTGAAGCCGCGCGTGCGTTGCTTGTAATGACTTGAGTTTATTACGAGGAAGAATTCCTTTCTAAACAGACGGGGAGAAGGCGATGGTATCGAACTTCATTGATTAGTTTTTGTCTATCGCGAAGAAGAATGCCGTATCTCGTAATCGGGTGTCTTGGTGTGATTTAACGCCTTGGTAGATAAAGAAGTTTTTATTGATACATTACAATTATACTATTAATAATTTTTCAATTACTTTTTGTCTGTGAAGAGAAATTGTTTCGATTTCCGTGTACAGTTAGTTTGGCAAAATTGTCTTTATTCAGCATTTTTAATAAAAAATAAATATTACTCTTTTTTGGTCAAGTGGCGTTGATTGAAAATTTGGTCTTTTCAATAATAACTTGAAAATTTATTTTCTTAACGGTTCAACCGTCTACACAATAAAAGATCCTCATTCATCAAGAGCAAAACTAAAAAGTTTCCAAAGCCATTCTAATAAAATGAGTGCCCTGTGCATTATAATTTCCAATTTTCTGTTTGTAAATATTATATATAACTTGTTTTATTGGTTTGGGTCGCCGTCAAACTCCTCGGGGTATAACAAACAATTAACTAATTTCCCGATACCAAAATACTTAAACCATTAAAAATATAAAAGGAACAACTAAACAATTGCCTCTGCGTATAATAAAATTAATTTTAGAACAATGATCTTTTTCACCGAAGCGTAAATACTGTCCGCCCGAAAAGGCGGCGCATCAAGTTAAACATTCAGAGAACTTAAACGATTGGCACGACAAACAAAAGTCCGGAAAAAGAAAAAAAACAATAAAACGTTCGTTCCCTTTTTACTTTAACAACGTCGAAGAAAAATCGTTCTCCGCGTCTCCGGGGCCCCCCTATTTGAATATGCAAAGGGCCCAAAAAGCGCGAAAGGCTCACTTATTATTTCACGCTTCGCTCTTTCGCCTCGGCCACCACCGCAAAAGTCAAAGTCGAAGGCGAAGTCCGTCACTTATTTACGGCCCGGGCAGGTCATTACCGGACACGACCACAATGTGCGAGCGCTTCGAAACAAGACGTAAGCTAACGTAATTCCCAAACCGATAAACATGTCAGGTGTCGCGTCCGGTGATTTCGGGCCACGGCGCGCGTCAAGCTTCCTTTATTGGCCGAAAAGAAAGGCTGCGCGCGGCGCTGGGGATTTTCGTCGCCGAGCAACGGAAAACGCCGCTAATTTCGAATCGCGCTCCACTAATTCCCCTCCCCCGTCGGCGGCGCTTTCCTCTCGAAAATAAAAAAGAAAGACAACAGATAAAAACCGCGGTCGTCCGGGTGGCTCGACGCGGAGAAAAGCGGCGCGGGCATAAATTACGGCTTATGTTTCTATTATGCCTCCGCGGGGCATTCAGCTCAGTGGCATCCTCTCTCCGGGCCCCCCTCCCCTTATCTCCCCGTGGGCGTATAGAGAGCGAGGCGCTCTCGACGATAGCCATCGTGCGGCCACCTGGGGCGCGATGCGCGCCGCGCGCGCGGTAGCTTTGGATTTCAGGATTCAGTTCGCGGCTCCCGAGGCCGCGGAGGTGTACGGGCCTGGAACAAGTTCCGTTCGGTGCGCGCTTTTCCTGCCTCCGAGGTGTGACGCTGATCGCGAAACCGAGATCCCGAGCTTTTTTCCCCCGGGGATTGGCGAGCTCTTTAATTAGGGGCACGCGACTCGGATATTCAACGACATTTCGACTCGGAGCTCGTGTTTTGTGGAGCTTTCGCGATTTGGCGGTGAAATACTAATCATAATTATTCCTCGACCGAAGCGTCAATAAAGTATCTGACGTCTCCTCGAAAATAAAGCACGAAAGAGCCTCCGCCTCACCGGTGAAGCCGAAAACACAAGCTTTATCTCCACAATAAAAAGATTAGAGCGTAAAGCAATAAAAAGCGGCCGAAAGTAAAACGGGCTGAAAAGGAGCAGAGAGAAAGAAAGCAGGAGGTAATATAATGAAAAAGGAAGGGCCGCGCGGCGAAGGCAAAAAGGTAAAAAGCGAGGCCGGCATGCGAGAGCCTAGGAGAAAAGGAGAGAGAAGGAGAGAGAGAGAGAGAGATGAACACGTAACACGCGTACGGAGAACGCCGCCAGACGAACTGGCGTCGTCGTCGTCGGGCTCACTCCGCTGCTGCCCGGTTTCGTGTCCTTTGTCACTGGCTGCTTTATTATGTGGAGCTCGACGGCTGATGTTTGATGCGCGCTGTTCTGCCTCTTAAAGGCCCTTTGGCGAGAGAGGAAACGTTTTTAAGTCCCGCGACGAGAAAGGGATTTCGTAGGAGCGTAAATGGCGGATTTAAGTTAGGTGTAAGCAATTTCTTAAATATGTGATAATGCGAAAAATATGACCGAACCTATACTGGCTGACGTCGCTATTGATCGAGTGTACAACTTCCGTTGGCGAAAGTGCACTAATTTTTGTAAAATTGTAAGACCGCTGGCGCATAAATTTTCAAATGGTTTTATGCCTTTATATCGGGCGCTTTACCATTAAACATTATCAATTTGTAACTTTCTATTTTATTTCAAAATGCTTGAATGCAGAGGAAGGATAGAACAATAATTCAAGCAAACTTTTATTCCGACAAAGAGATTTCGCTAGATGAAGTAAGAGAGGTGCAGGAAACTTAAAGGAAAGTTCGATTTTTAAGATTATATATCTTATTGTAGAAAACGGTATTCTAAGATTTACCATTTATTTATGGCTAACTTCAAGATCGAAGTTGATAAAATTACGGTAAATTCTTATCGCCGGTTTGAAATCTGAATTGACTCATACAATGTAGCTTCTTAATTTAAGTTTATTCTCGCGTTCTTAACACAGTTAATACTTAATTGTGCATTACAATCAGCCCTAAAACGATAAAATTACGCAACTTTAAAACGCAATAAAAAAACAGATTCCTCTGAAAAAAAGTCGTGAAGCCTCCGGAAGCCAAGTTTCGCCTCACCTCCCGCTCCTTATCAGTCAGAGCCCGAAAAGCAGCCCGGATCTTCATTATCGAAGAATAAAAGGGTCGAGGAAGAAAGGTCCTCGCGCAGCTGTTCGGCGTCATTGGGCGTCTCTTCCGCGAGTCCGCGCGCTCGAGAAACAAAGCCGCTTCCACGTGTCGAAATTTATGAGCTCACGGCGCGCCGCGCGTTCGGGCCTTATCTCGCCGGATTATTAGATGGGACAATGGGGGCCCGAAGCGCTCTCCGCACGGTCTCGTTTTGAGCGACAATGCCTGGCGGGGGGAGCCCAAGATGAAGATACTCGCGACGATTATCGCGGCCCCCGAATGATAAACTCGCGAAATTTCTCAGACCCGCGCCGCCGCCGCCGCCGCCACCGCTTGCGGGAGTTTTGCATTTGTAAAACTTACCTTAGGATTGTCTTTTGTTGCGTCCGCTGATATATCGGACGGCATTTGTACCGAGAATTGCGGCTGCTTCCTCTTTGAACGGTTTATTGAATTTTTTCAAACTCTTTCCTGGCTGGGAGGAGGCTTTCTCTTCCTTCGGACTTAGAAATTCTGGGTGTTCGTTCGATTATTCATTTCTGCGGGGGATAATGGGGCAGTTTTTTTAAGTGGGACGGTTAGTTTGGAGGAGTTTTTATATTTATTTATTTAACCAGAGTACAAACAAGCATACAAGCATCCTATATAGAGGTAATCAAAGTTACCTAAACATAGGTCTGGTACACTTAAACTAAAACTAAACTAAAACCAACTAATTTTATAAAATAATACTTTTGTATTATTTAGCTAAAAGTAAAGAATACTTAATTAGTAAATTTTTTTTTAGCCTTAGTTTATTTAATTTTAGAGTTTTTAACTGGTTTGCAATGAGTTGTAAAATTTAATTGCTATACAAATTTACAATTCTTAAAATTATTCTCATATATAATTTCTTATATGTCTTACATTGTTTAATTATTTTATGTATTTTTCAGAGGAAAACCCTGACGTTAAGTTTTCGCGACTGTTCAATTCCGTAAGAAATCTTTCTGCTAATTAACCAACGACGTTAGCAATTACACTTGGAAATCTAAACATCGCACTCCACTTGCCACCGAACCGGATTCTCCCAATGAATGCCAAGCTCTTCATTATCTCCCTCGCGAGGCAACGAGAAAAAAAACACGCACCCATCAATCGTACAAGCGGCAACAACAACAAGAGCGATCGGTTGAGCCTCGATTACATCCAGCAATCGATCAAAAAGAAAAGGGTACATACATGCCCCCGTAAAGCCCTCCCCTCGAGCCGCGCGCGGACTCTCCCCGCTCATCCAGAGCGAGAGATGATAAAAAGGATAAAACCGAAGAGCGCGCCCGAGCCTAATGCAACTGGACGGCGATTGCGGTGTCGGGGCTGAAAACGATATATAGATATATATACGGGTGGGGAGGGGGTAAAACATGCGGTGGATCACTCTTAGCCGCGTACCGAGCCGAGAAGGACCCTCGAAGGGTCGTCGCAGCGCCGTCGCCGCCTGGTGCAATGAGTGACGTAATTGAATTTCACGCGAGGCTGAGCCTGCCGAGGCCGGGAAGAGGCCGTTTCTGGAGTAGTTCCTCGAGGATTTTGACGGATTAACCCGGAGATGGGACTTGGAGGAGTGGATTAGTAACCTACGATTGTTGGCAAACGTTTTTCCTTTTACTTAATTGCGGGGAAAACTTTTATACTTGTTTAAGATCAAATTCAAATCTGTCGTCACTAACTCTTGGAATTTTTTCTGAACTCAGAGTGAGCTTCTTTTTGATTTGTTGTGAGATTTTATCTGAGAATCAGGTTAATCTACGGTCGTATTAGCAAACATCCCTTTTTCTTCATAATAAAGATTATCTACGATAGATATTTATCGCAGCATCTCACTGCCTGCGATTATCATCAAAGATCGTAACAACCTTAAAGTTATCGTAGACTTGTAATACGATATACTTATAATTATTTTACAACTTTGTACACATAAAATCTAAAAACTTATGTCAAAATGAATTTCCTATTGTAAAAAAGATGCAAAGAAATAAATAAAAATTTCTAACTGAAGGATTTAAAAAAATTTATGTATCTGTAAAAACAGTCACAATTAACGAATAATACAAAAAATTATCAATATAAATACATTGCAAAACGTTCATTTTCATTTAATTTTATTAATAATAAAATTTAAATTTGAAAAATTTTCAGATTTTTTTAAGAAAAATTAATTTTACCCATCATTATTCAACGCAGACCTGAATTCAAATCTTTTTACATACATCCTTATACAATTACTGCATTATTTATATTGTCTAACGACATGTAACGGTATACAATATCAATTTATTTTACAAAACACTAAAGTTAGATGCAAAAAAAGGGCATTAAAATGTACTCTCCATCCAAACCCCTAAGATATTCACTGAAAAAAAAAAAAAAAAAAAAAAAAAGGCCCGCGGAAGCCCCAACGAATCACGTTGCCTCCACGAAAGATAATACTCGTCGACCTTTCGGAAATTATGGAGCCATTATTGTCAATTTTTTGCGCCGCTCGCGCACTCAGGGTAATTACATAGGTGTAACCCTGCGTGCGTACCTCGGACGACAAGTCGAAAACACACAGTGCACTCTGTTCCGCCGGGATTTATGCGCGCAGACACGTCGACGGGAAAAATTGTTGCGAGAGAGAGAGAAAAGGCCGCATATAAATCCTGACCCTCGTTGCCGCGCGACTCGATTTTCTCTCGCTCGCGCTGCTTTGTGCGAAGGGGTGAGAGCAAGTACGCGCCCCTTCGCACGCTAAATTTTCGCGCAAAAAAAAAGAAAAAAAAACGAACGACGAACGACGCAGGAAAAAATGTGGAAGCGAGAGCGCGAATTATTAGTTTCGCAGCCGAGCGGATCTGCGCTCCGAGGAGGGTTTATTACAAGGCGTGAGGGTCATGAATGCTCGGCTTATGTTCTACTGTGAGTGGGCATTATTTCCGGGGAAGGGTGTATGTGCGATGAGCGGTGCAGGTCAGAAACTCTGTTTACTTCCAGGGCTATTAAATTCTAATTCATTTTCACAGCTGGGTCCTTAAATATTTACCAACTTCGTTGTTAAGGTTTCGAAATTTGTTCGACTCCAGTGTCGAATGGCGATGAGCAGCTATAATACTAAAATTAATTATTAGGAACTTTCAAGGCTTATTTAAGACTATTGGGGAAACAACTTGACTAAGTTACTTTCCTCCTGACGTGAATCTTAAAACTTTCTTTTCAACCGCAGTTCGGTTGCCCTTTTTAGGATGAAGGTAAAAGGTGAAAGTACAGTAACCCCCTACTGAGCGAAAATGTGCAAATATCTACAATAAGAAAAAAATTTCTTTAATTTTGTTGATTCAAAGAAAATATTCTTTAATTCAAAGAAAGCCCGTTTAATGGGAAGAAAGTTTCTGTAAAAAAAAAATTATTTAAAAAAAGAAACTTACTCTATATTAAGGGGTTTCTTCGAATAATTAAAGAATGTTTTCTTTGAATCAAAAAAAATATTTAACCGATTGCCCGCAATGAAGCTTTCTTTGATTTAAAGAAATCTTTTTCTCAGTGTAAAAATGTTTAATAATACCAATTTCTTGTGCAAAGCTAAGTTATTTCATTTACTTGTCTATGCAAGACAACCTAAATCTTACTATAAGTTGAAATCATGGAAATGCAAAAGGGAGAAGCTCGGTACTAACTTTCCACGATAGCACAATCTTTAAGTTTCAGATGTCTTTCGCACTCTTTTCGTCCATGCATCTTAAGCCGAGAAATCTTAGCACAATTTTTTCTGTTTACTTCTCCACGTTACTTTCTTTCACGGAGAGATCGTTCGACAATCCAACTTTTAGCAATGCGAAATTTTTGGATATGTGCGAATGTCGAGTAAAAGAGGAAGAACACAGTTTCGAAGGAAGCTATAAAAATGACCACGACAGACCGGTGAAAATTATTCAAAATACAATAAAAATTATCTTATGTAAAATAAAGATTATCTGAAACGGGATAAAAATTATATTTATATTATATGACAAAATTATATATTCACGAGATTTTTACTAATGTCAGTTCATTTTTATTATTCTGTCATAATAATAATTTTTTCAACATTATTCTACAAAAAGATGCACAAAAAAATGCACGTACAAAATATAGGCGTGCACTGTTGTTTCGCTTGTTTTGTAGCTTACATTTTGCTTTCCTGTATTATTCATATCGCTAAAGAAATTTTTGTTCAGTTGTTAACTTATAAGCACTTGTTTAGGCTCAGAAAGTTTAAAAAGTTACATTCTCCAAGAATGTCTGCATGTACGTGTATATGTATTGCGCGACAAAGAACATTTAATTGCAAACGTCACCGTGACCATGTGAGGAGTACTCGAAGAAAAGATTAGCATAGGCATCGGTAGCTCAAAGGGAAGAGGTACCGTTACAAAAACGCAAGTCCTGACCGAATAAGTCCCCCCAATTTTCAATCAATTAATAACGTTACAGTATATATGTGCGCGTTATTCCCCTATAACTACTTTGAAACGAACACCATATATGAAGAGAAATACTCTTGTCATTTTTAAAGTAAAACGTAATAAAAATTACTACGTTCGATGGGAAAAGGAGAACCGACTCATTTTATGAGAATTTGCTGTGTCCATAATAAATACTACCGTGGAACATAGTAAAAAAACACTATATTTCTCTATAAAAATTGCTGTTACACTGTAAAAATTAGACTATTCAAAATTTTGAATTATAATATAAAATTAAAGTTTTTATTATAATATAACATAGTAAGATGAATTATAAAAAACCGTAATAATTATGCTATATAAAAAAGTAGACAATAAGTTACTAATATTTGACACATTAAATCAGAATTTACTTTTTACATTGTTGCAAATTTTATCGTGGCAACAATGACAATTATGACAAAGTTATTAGGTCAGTCGCTCCTTCGCTCTCTCTCTCTCTCTCTCTCTCTCTCGTGCTCTCTCTTTCTTTTTATTTCCGCTTGCTTTTGAGAGTTAGAAATACTCGCATCAGAATAATCGGAACAGAATAAGATTAGGTAAGGGTTGATGCAAGGATTTTGTGCTGCTTTTTTTATTATTTGAAATATTATTTTTTATTTTTTTATAAAAACTTTTGTAACTACTTTATATTGTATACTTTCTTTAAGTAAATTTTTTAAACATATAATGTATAATATGCTTTAAACAAATTGTGGAAAATAGTTTTTAAAATTTTTAAATTTCGTTTTATTTTTGGATTTTAAACATTATTTTACGCATTTTAAAAATTATTAACATTATAACACTGAAATCGAACTGTAGATGTAGATGTTTTGGAAAAACATACGCCCCAACAAGTGATTCATTTGAGCAATAATTTTAACCTGAAAGCAGCTGTTGTCCCACAGGTCAGGCTGTAAAATAGGATTTCTTGAGGATTTTCCTCAGTATCTGTCCATAGTGAAACCAAAGAACAATAAAAGTCAACGTTTATTTTGAAATAGCCGAAGGACTGAAGGAAAGATATACGTGCGAAGCGGTATTGTCACAATTTATGGTTTTATTTCGAAGGACTTAAAATTAGCCGGACTGTAGGATTAAAAATAAACCTTCGTTGTCCCAAAACTTAAGTCCCATAAAGATTGCCATTTGAAGGACTCTGGACACATTGGAATACGTCCTTAACGGTTCTGGAACATAACAGTACTAACTAGAAATCGAAAGAGAAAAGCAATGTTTGTGGACAGTTCTGAAGTCATTCCTCAGCCACATGTTTAGTTATTGTAAACTTGAAGATCTTTTTAAACATTTATCACGACTCTTATTTAACATATTATACTACTATAATACGAACGCATCATAATTTGTAAACATACTTCTTTTCGGTTGTAATCTACACTGAAAGTATTCTTATTGACAACTTACAACTGAATTTTATAGATATCGACAGTAGAGTCTCATTATTAATTTGATAATATTATTGCAGCGTCGCAATTATTAAAAATGTTTTTTAAAGTATAACCTTCAATAAATCTGAAAAGATAGCGCCAAGCCTCCTTTCCACCCCTGATTTACAAGACTTTCCTGAAGTTAAATTGCTGAGTCAGAACACCTCTGAGCATTACACAGATGTTGGAAGGGGTACTCAAAATTGCAGTAATAGTGAGAAAATTGTCTCGATAATGTATTTGTATTCAAAATTATTTATCTACTATTGTTAGAGTGTCTAAATAAAATACTGATAAACAATCAAAAACCGAAATTTTCTTGCAAGAAGATTTCTTGATTCAAAAAGGTTCTCGTTATATATTTCGAAATGTCGGTCTTCTTTTAATACTGTTTGTTCACTAAAAGGTTTAGCAGTGGTAAATTTGTTAGAATAAAATTCGATTTTCAAAACATGTGTATATAGTCAGTCCGAAGCCTTGGTTTATCCTTGTTTGAGTGTCTATTAGTTGGTCTAATTAAAAAAGAAACAAATAATAAAAGGCGTTTTCATGTGTAATAGTAATGCAAAGTTGTATTAACTTAAATGACGATTGTTGAATTAATTGCTGCCCACTCTCAACCCGTTTGTCTAAGCTTTTCAGCCCGTTCTTTTCCTTCAACAACGTAGCAACACGTTCAGCATTGAACTTTACAATTTCGAGCATCGTTTGCCGCTCAGCGTCGCACTGCTCCACTGGGCAAAAGATGTCTATAGGAATCTCTGACATGGTTGTCTGCTGAAAAAGATTTTCTTGCAGTTACAAAAAAGTAACGGTAAATCCATTGGAGAAATTCTCCGCGCCCTGGCAACCTTAATAGGACTTTGTGCAATATCGCAAGTCGCTTAAAATAAGCATTTTAACTTTATTTCTGATTAACTAATTTTAATTTTAATATTTTTTTTTTTAAATTACACTAAATTATTATTTATTATTTAAATTGATTAATTAAAAATTTTAATTAAATATTGAGTAAAAAGAGTGAATTCAAAAATATAAATATATAATGATAAAAATAATATGTAATAAAAAATAGATTCCAGTAAACAATGTGTTCACGTTACAAAAATTGCCTTAAACGTCGCAGTGTATACGCTAAAGATTAAGAAAATAGTTCTGCTATTATACCTACAGCTTTGTCGGAAGTTTTTACCATTATTTGAATATTTTTTGATCAATTTTTTGTAAATTGGCTAAATTTTAGTCTACTTTTTTACAAAAAACCTTATTAAAAACGATTTTGTCAGGTAAAAGTTACGTTTTCTTCAATTAATTTTAGTTTTCATTTTTCACGTCTCACTCTCTCTTTCTCCCTCTATCTCTCCGTTCCTTTTTCTCCCTCCTACCCTCTCTCGTTCTCTCTCTCTCTCTCTCTCTCTCTCTCTCTTTCTGTTAGGAGCCCTTAGTTCAGTGATCTATTCTAATATTTAGTTTATATATTGACGACAATTGTTTACATTATATTTTTACACATACTGTGCATTTTGTTTTTACTTCTTTTATATTCTATTCTATACAGTTTATTCTTTATTACTTAATTTTGAATCAGATGTTTACACATAAATTTACATGTATACACGAGATTTCGTGATAATTCCACCACCATATTTATTTTTCGTGAGATTTTAACTATTGTTTAACGAAAATATTTGACCAAATAAAATTGGTAAGGTGCGTTTTATACACATAAGAATCGTACACGTAAACATTGTACACAATTTAGCATGGCCCAATATATC
>JAWWEM010053438.1:0-37425 GCA_035582935.1 Ormyrus thymus | reverse complement strand
AACTATTTTACATTGCATTTACAATAATGTTATATTCTTAAGAAATTAAAAGAAATTATGTAGTCTTTAGTAATATATTGATCATTACAAATAAGTCTCATGATACTTACTAAGTAATTTGCCAGGCCCGTTTCATTTTGTTAAAAGGTGGACAAATAAATTGTTTTAATAATAATAAAGCCAAACATTTTTTAAATAAAATGAAATACTCAAGAAAAAGGTACATTTGTTGACATAAGCAAAGATAGCCAAGCATAGTCATTGTGTACCTACATTATAAATAACATACAAAAAATGTAAAAACATAAGCCACTAATAAAAATTTGAAGTAGTATTTTGAAAAATAAAAATATTACTTTTTTTAACAAAAAGTAGTTTTAGTAGGTGCAATAATTTGTATTACACGGTCGATGCGCAGAAAACCAAACGTTATTCCTGTACACGATGTCTAGGTATCCAGGATCACTTTCGGGGCGACAAGATATCGTTTACGAGGTGATTCAATAAAATTGTCTTATAGAAATAAAAAGAATTTTTCGATGCCCATTAAGAAATAAAATTCATTTTAGAATGCTACAATGTGTAATGAAATTATCTTTTAAATAAAGTGATCGCGTATTAATTGCAAAGAAATATTCATTTTTAATAAATCACGATATTTTAATAAATAAATATTTAAATACCGGTGTCTGATTCAAATGCGCGCGAGCAAAGTACGATATTATAAATATCAGCAGGTCTTTTATTTAGCTAACTTCACGGTATGGTGGGAAAGCAATTCTCAACTATATATTACTGTATATATAACTTGTGTGTGGCAATCTTCAGGGTCCTAATCGGGCTAAAGAAGAAGAAGAATATAACGTGAATTTGATTTTCAGCATTTTTGAATTACACTCTCGTTTATTAGTGTAATTACTGACTTGAATAGCGTTTTTATCGATATTTTTAAATTAAATAGTGGTACGGGTGCCGCGTTGTCTATTTCTCAAACCCGTCTCCACGGTACTACCATGCCACTGGAAATGTCAATTTATTTTCAAAAACTTTGTACATTTTTATTCAAATATTATTAAGAAAATTCTTTTAAATATTAAGAAAATTTTTTAAAATTTTAATAATTTTGAAATAAAAGGTTTAAATAAATTTTCAAGTTTTATCATGAGTTTTATTTTGACTAACACAGTCGGTTTACAACTACCTTAATTCAACAACCAATCATATTGAGTTTTAAGATGCTTCACTACTTCCGGCCATCACTTTTTAAAAGGAAAAAAATTTGTTGCGATTCTATTGTGTTCTTAAACTTCAATTTTACGCTTTGTTTTCAGGACATAAAATTCTGTTAGACACATTTTATTATTTTTTTTTTTTTTGCTTCATCGAATTTCACGCTACAAAAATCTATGAACAAACATTATTTTTTAATACAATTATGAAATATATAAATTGTTATAAGGTTTTACGTTGTATTAAGAATACTAACCTTAAAAAGTTGATCTCGGTAGCTGCTTGGTTCAATTGAAGGAGAATGAATATTCATTTTAATGAATAAATTTAAATGTTTAGTTTTTATAACAATAGCTTTAAAAAAAAGGTTTTTTTTATTTATTTACACTGTTGATAAAATTAGAACTTGCGTTAAGTTTTCAGGAACTTCCGATCTTCGAGAACAAAGTATTAAAACTGATCAGTAGCGTTGTTTTCGTGACAGTACGTAGCTAGCGACACCAAGCTAGTCATACGAGAGTTAAATCTTGGAAACTAAAAATCCTATAGTAAAGATGGAGTGGAGGGGAGAACGTGTATCCCAGGAAAGTGTATCCGGGCTTCAGGTCTATTTTTGGAGATCGGCTATATAACTCAGGTACTAATTCCTCCCTTAATTGGAAAGAGTACGTATAAAAAAATTTACCGTACCTTTTGAAGGAGGTTTGAAATATATGGTTTTCTAAATTATTTACGGTAAAAATTTTACAATAACCATAAATGTTACCTACAGCCTCTGCATATTAAAACATATTTCTCATTTAAAACTCGAAAATAACTTGCGTATCTACCTAGGTGGCACTACAGATAGAATTTGTTTGTTTTATTTATGAATAATATTTTTACTACTTGTATTATTAATGGAAAAATGAATCTAAACCTTGAAAAGGGTTTTGATTCGTGGCGAAACAAAAATAGAATTTTACGTTGGCACAAGAAAGGAAAATTTGCTTAAAAAATATGCTAAAGACAAATTTTTAATATTTTATGTTTAAAAAATTATTAATAGAAATAATTATTTGAAACAATTATTAAACAAAGCAAACTATTACCATTTTTATATAAGTTTAATTAGTACAAGCTGATTAAAAACAATACAATATTCACACTAAATGTATGACATTCCTTGAGCTGTTGCCAAATATCTAATATTGACTTCCAAAACTAACCATGAAATCAAGATTTTGCTTTCTTAATAATTAATATTTTTTTTATTTTGCACGATAAAGTGTAATATAAAAAGATAATATAATAATATAATATATTTATATGACTTTACAAAGGTAATTTACAAGAAGCAGTAAGTATAAAACTTCAAGTATTTTACGTAAAATATGTGTAATGGCAATATACTTACAGTTTAATATACTTACAGTTGAGTATAATTCATCGCTTAGGAAGAATCCACGTAGCTAGGATACTATCACTTTTATTACAACTTTTTGATGATTGAATCATCATATTTTAAATCAATTGACTAAAGTCACGACAAATTGGACACTATTGGAAACCAACCGTAATAGTTTAAAAAATTACGAATATTGCAGTAGATATATATATTATATGAATAATATATTTATATTTATTGCTTTATAAGCTATATATGTATGAAGTATCCGGTATTCTTGACAAGAAATCTCTTAAACAAAACGAAAAAAAATAGTCCTACTATTTTGAAACATCTGAAATTCCAATATTAAAGTTGGAGCAGTATTCAGGCCACCTGATTAAACGAAAATAGAGAATAACAACTCGCGGCAAGCAGATTCCAGCGAAATTTTTCCTCGTATAAAGTGAACTACTGGTCCAAGCTGACCTTTAAAATTCCATCAGTTAGTCTAAGGAAACAGAGGGGAGCAGTAAGAAAGAAAAACTCTTACAGAGTCGGGCGTAAGCTTCCGCACCCGGGCCTGCCTATTCGCTCTTCCGTTCGCACCCTTGGCCCTTTGCTAAAGGAAAATCTGTTAATTAAACGAATGGCTAGAACGAATTAAACGGTATATAGTTAGACTCTCGTAAGCTCTGCTCGACTCTCTTCCTTTTCGACCCGGCTTTCTTTTTTTCGTTAAAGAGCAAGAGCAGGAGCTTCCTTTACTTTCCTATGCCTTTTAGAACATCTGACGCACGGAGCCTCTGAAGATCACTTTAAAATGCAAAATAAAGCTCGTTTAATGCAGACCTCTTTTCACTCTACCACACGCTTACTTTCTTTCATCTCGTGCCATATCCTTTTCTTCTTAATGTCCCTAATAAACCAGCCGAATCCTTTCTAATTTCTATAACACTCGGCTTAAAAAGAAGAGGAAGCCGGTCACTTCTGATTTTCACCACTGGAGTGGACACAGTGCACGTGGATGCGCGCATTCTCACAGTTGTAGAGAGAAAAAACGTGCATCCACGCGATCCCGATACGCTTTCACACTCGGATCCGCGCTACCAATCTTGCGGCACGATCATCATCAGTCGCAGCGAAAGTAGCGAAATGACCGGCGTGCGTTGCGGCCTGCTCTCGATTGCTCTGCACTCTCAAGTACATGGCGATGAAAAGATAACCACGGTTTGCGCAGTAACGGGGTTAATGATAAAAAGCTACAAAAATTGTTCACAGGAGAATGTTCGGAAACCGAATTAGCTCTGATTGCACTTTGTTCGCACTAAAGATCGAACAATTAGTGCGGCCTGATGGAGGAATATGGAGTTTGAAACTTTTGTATTAACAAGAGAATGGTCAGTATATACAGATTATATAATGGTATTGCACGAAGGAATAAGTTTAAATGAGATTTTCTTCCAAAAAGAAGTAAAATGTGAATGCACAGATTATTTTTGTTATATTATGAACTTTTTTAAAATCAGCTTAAGTTGTAAAAGAAAATTTAATAAACATTTGCTCTATAACAAATATACGATGTCTAGAAAAAATCTAATAATATACTAAAAGTGCTAATAGCGAACTCCAATTTACAAGTTTTAACCGACAAAAAAATTCTCGTTCTAATCATTGGATTGAAAAAGAAAATATTTAAATTGTTATCGAATAAAAGTCGCAGGTAACCTGGACAAAGTCAGAAGTGGCCATCCGATAAACTACTATATAGCCAGCTGAAACAAATAAAAAAGAGCGGACATCGATTTAGAAAAGTTAACCAAGGATGGGTTTGCACTTTGCATGCGTTATTACATTTGCATAATTAGTGCAGTTTTTTCATTGTATGAGCCCGAATCCCATCGGTCGCACACCGCAGCAGCCCCTGTCTTGTTCTCCCACGGCTTATAAATGGATTTTTCTATACAATTTCTATTAGCATAGTTTTTGCATAATTGCAGGGGCGCGCAGCCGGCAGTCTCTTTAAGACCATCCGACCGTTTTGCGAGAAAATAAATTTTTCCGCGTAAAAATGCGCCTTTAGCAGGAAGAGAACGAAAGGGGGTCGCACGACAAAAAGAAGCGCAACGGAAGGAGGAAGTGAAGAGTAGGGAATAGTTAACTTATTAAAACGAAAAACCGAGAACTGTGGAGTAATCCAAAATTTAGTAAAGTCTGGGTAGTTTCAAAATTTTCAAAATATTTTACTGAAGAATAAAAGAGAGACCCGGGAAATAACAGATTTTCACCGAGTTGAGTTTTCAAAAGTTATTATGCAAATTTTCGACATTTTGTTAAAGTGCTAAAACTTTGTTACACAAAATGTAAAATGATGTAATAACATAATTATTATATTAATCAAACTAAAAAGCAGGACACTCTAGACTTCATTGTAGAGCGTGAATTTATGTAAGTATAAAAAATACCAAAAAAATTAAATTATTCCTTTATTATTTAAATTCAAATTTTTGTTTAATAAAAAAGAGTGTACAATAAGTTGTCACCTAGAGTACCGAAAATTAATTATTCTCTTTCAAAATTAAGCTTCTTATTTCAATTTCAATTTTGAAATTTGTTACTTTCCACATTGCGTTCTCCTGTAGTACAGTACTTTATTATTCACAATTATTCCTGTTCCGTGTTCAGCATATTTGCGCGAAATCGCAGATTTCGAAAAATGGAATTGAAAGTAGTGCGCGGCACAAAAAGAAAGGTTCCACGCAGCATTGAAAAGATGTAAAACACGTAAAAAGGCGTGCTTTATGGGCTCGTAATTGTGGAATCGTGTTTATGAAATCCCGACGTAAACTGGCTGACTTTTAACGTAATCAAAATAAAGAAAAGTGCAGACAATGCCGAGCCGTAAATGAAATTCCCCTCCGGCCGAAAAGGCATAACGAGACGAAGAGGCCCTGGCGCAATTATTGTTCACCTTGCGATCAAGAGGCGCAATTTGAATCGCGATCACGCACGCGGCGCCGCGTCGCGCAACGTAATTCGCGGCGTGCGTCGTCGCCGCGCAACTCGAGCGCGATTTCGGTCTAGAGGAGAGAAGACCCCGTCGGAGTTAGAAAACTGGCGGCGGTGGCGGGCGGCTTCTACTCGCGGTTTCACCGGACCGAGCGCCTCAGTATCCTCGACGACTCGCACAAAAGAACATCTGACCAGGTATTGTAACTCGCCCGTGCCGCGATAAAGTGATAGTCCTTTGAGAGAGAAACTTTCCTGCGCTGCTCGACTTGTTCTCATATTCTACAAAGTTTCTAGCTTTTTCTTTTCTCTAGAGGTATTAAGAAAATTAAATTTCAAATCCGACCAAAGATTTGTTAAAAGTAAACTAGCTTAATCTAGATTTTCATATATAAAGTTCAAGAACTTTTTAACGTTGATTTCATTTCATTTCAGTATGTAGGTTACTGGCTCTTTCAAATAATGAAATATGTTTTTTCCCAATGATGTTCATTAATACAAGACTACTTTTCACGGGCGTTTCGTTTAATTTTTGATAATTTTTGATAATTACAAGGTATTCATAAAATTTTAATTGAAAAAATGTATTAATACATTTTCTGGAAAGTGGATTCTTGAAGTTCCAACTAATAACTGAATTTTAGATTCAGTTTTGTATAAAAAAGCCGAAAAAACTCGCTTAAAACCGAAGGCCAGGAACGCATCGCAGCTCAACAGATTTTGGTGAACGACGTCCCGCAGGGTGTGTGTATACAGCGAGCCGTCCGAGCAAGAAGACTTCGAAGGTATACAGAAGCAGAAAGTCACGCTCGGTGTACGTCTGTCTACCCAAAAGAGGGAGGACTTGGCAAGGTGCAGAAGCAGCAGCGGAGCAGGATGGCAACGGCATTGCTCGAGTCGTGTAGCACCGAGGAAGTCTGCACCGCCTTGGGCGGAAACGATGATCTATTGGCAGATTTGCGCAACCGACTCCGAGATTGGCTCGAGCATCAGCCACACCTACCTCAAGGTGAAGAGAATTTGAATTATCGCGCCCTTTTTTCCCGCGTCACATTATATTCCGAGAATAGCGCCGGGCTGGAACACTGCCGATCCCGTATAGCTCAAACTTGCATTATCCTAAAAATTAGTGTACTGTATACTAAAATGTAACATACATCTAGTATTTTATCAGGATTTAAATAAAAACTCTCTTCAATGAGTAACAGATAGTATTATATTATAATGTTAGGTATAATAAAATTGAAGTGTTAGAAAAATAATTTGACGGTGTGTCCTTTCGCGCTCCGCTCCAAGAAATCTGATCTCTCGGGGCTGGATCTCCCCTTTTTATATATCCTCGCAACGGGAGTAGTGGCGCTCGCGCGGATTGCAACGTCTCAAATTTAGGCCGCTTGAGCACGTGATGCTCGCTAGAGTGAGCCGCTCGTGAATTCCTGACGCTCAGGTTCTCCTTTCTGTTAGCTTATTTTATACTCTAATCGCTTGTACTATACGCTTTTGATCTGTAAACTACCTTGTAATATTCGCATATGGCTGTATATATATTTTATCTTGCCAATAAAAACCAGTTAAACTAAAGCTCAGGTTCTCCGAACAGAGGATCGCTAGAACCCAGCCTCCTGGAGACCAAGCCGCAACGGCCAATTCGTTCGCGGAAATAATATTTTTAATAAAAATATCCTGCAAGAGTTTTTTTAATTTTTAGTGTGTAGTATAGTAATTTTTAGGATAATGCAAGTTTGGGTAAGGTGCGTTTTATACACATAAGAATCGTACACGTAAACATTGTACACAATTTAGCATGGCCCAATATATCTTTATATAAATTTCACCAATGTTAAATTGTGTACAATGTTGACGTGTACGATTCTTATGTGTATAAAACGCACCTTGCCCAAGTTTGCATACACTTTGGTATAAAATATAGTAATTTTTAATGGAATTTTCTCTTATTTTTCTCAGTGTGCACTCTGCACGCAAGAGTCCGAAAAACTGCCGCGCTTACAATTTATCAATTTGATCAGTGTTGTTCGCACTTCTCGGGGCTACGAGTCCTGCAGGTTTACAAGTGACTAAGAATAATGTAAAATTATTCCATTCAAGAGGGTGCGAAACTGCTGTCCAAACTTTCATTTTTGATGACTAGTTTTTTTTTTTTTTTTGTCTACAGTTTTCTCTATTTTTAATTTTATTGAAAATTGATGTCGGCTCGTTCGCAGAGTTAAATAATTGTATAAAAAAAGATTACTATTTAATCTTTAACTTAAGAGGGTTATATATCCATCGTTGACATGGTTTTAAATGACTTGTAAAATAGAAATTTAAATTAATAATAGTTTATACTATTTTTATAATAAAAATATAGCTCATTCTGAATCAAATCAGCCCAGACAGAAGTCTGTAGGCCTTTTTGTTTCAGAGATATTTCAATCTCAAATTTTTTCCTTTGGCTTCAACTCCAGTTTGAAACAGGTCTTAAAATCTTTGTTTTTGATGTCATTTAGGGCCAACGCTATTTGCTAGTATGTTTTTTTTTTATTTCGTATTTTAAAATTAAGAAAAACTAAAAAAATCCCAAAATTTTAATAAAAAATTGTAAATTTTGTCCAGTTTTTCTTAATTTAAAAATACTAAACCAAAAAAATTGCACTAGCAAATAACGTTGGCTCTAAATGACATAAAAAACAAAGATTTTAAGCCATGTTTTATGAAAATCCATCAATTGGTTCAAACAGGATTTGACGCTAAAGGAAAAAATTTAAGATTGCAATATCTCTGAATCAAATTGGCCTACAGACCTCTGTCTAGGCTCATTTGATTAAGAATGAGCTGTATTTTTATTATATTAATAGTATAATCTATTACCGCTTAAAATTTTTTTTTACGGTTGATTAAAGTGACTAAAAAAATGGGTATATAACACCCTTAAAAGATTTTTACAAAATCAATGAAGATGCACATCGCCGATACAGTATTAATGTTTGTATAAGTAAAAATAAACTAATTTAATAACACTGTTCTCTAGTCAAGCGTCATTTCCGTGGCTGCAATTTGTCGAAATATCTCGGTACCGCGCCAATCAATGAACACCGGTAACAGCAAAGTTGTAGCAATGATAGTTAAGTATCGATCGATCGGGCGTATTACTCAAGATATCAATGTACGGCGCTGTGTACCGTTCATCACTGGCAAGTTGATTAAGCTAAAGCAATTCTCTGCGTCTCGTAGATATGCCGGAGCGGAGATTGGAGTACTTCGTAATTAGTACGAAGCATAGTCTCGAGCTAGCCAAACAGAAACTAGACATGTACTACACAGTTAGGCGCCTTGTTCCCGAGCTTTTCGCCGAGCGGGATCCTTTGGCCCAGTCCGTAACGCGCCTTTACGAAACTCTGTACGTACGTATAGACGCACACAGCCACAGACACAGCCACACACACTCACACCTATAACCGTAGCCGCATTCCCGAAATCCAAGGACTCTCCTGCAGCTGCGCGAAGAAACACGCAGGCGACGCTTTGATCTAAGACGCGCGAATGCCCCCGAATGAATCTAATTACGCGATATCCGAGCAAGCATTAGGATTATTCGGGCGGCAGGCAAATCCTCTGAACTGCGCCTCAATTAGCCCGTTAACCTCCTTCCCTTCGCACACGCACACATGTACATACAGAATCAAGCACAGAAAGCAAAATGCCGATGTACTAACGCTCGCTCGTCTGTGTCCATGCAGGCAGTGGGTGTGTTTGCCGAAACTGACGCCAGAAAACTACAGGGTCTCGATTCTGCGCTCGCTCAACGAGGACGCCACAAAATTCCAGCCTTGGGACCTCTTCAAGTACGTTCTTACTCCTTTACACTGGCTCCTTTCATTGGGCCTCCCTGCTCGCTCTCTCTTTTTCCGTCTCTGCCAGTGTGTACCCGTTTTTGGAATCCGCGACCTTTGCCCACCTGAACGTGCAAATCGCCGCGACGTGACGCCAGAAACTCCGACTCGCAAGGGGATTTTCGAGACCAAGTATTCGAATATCATTTTAAAGAGAAACTAGCCGAAATTCGACTCCAATTCGCCGGCCTTTATTTGCGCAATCTAGAGCCCTGCCGCTCTATAAATGCTGAAATATTCATTACGCGCTGCAATCAATTTTTAAGCGAGCGTCTTTTGTTATAATTAACGCTGACCACCGCTGTAAACAACGCGCTCATATTGCTTTGAAAACTTAATAATCCCTGTGAAAGGCTTTCCATATTTAATCAATGACTCAACGAACACTTTTAAATTCGATTTGAAATAAATATAAGCTCTCAAACTTGATCCGGAAGCGAGCTTTAATTTTTCGATATTTACTACGATCCCTCATTGCTTTTACTAGGCCCATCAAAACGTGTTTACAACCCTGAACCAAATTGATGGCAATTAAATTTCGCCTCGCCAGTAATTGGCATTCGTACCAAAGCTGCAATCGATAACGAGCGTTCGAAAATTCAAAGCCCACGATTTTCATAATTAAGAAAGCGTTAATTCGCGCCACCATTCGGATCCATTGAGGCGATTTCAAATGGGTAATATTCTTGAAAATGTCTATAAAGCTTTATCGCAATTGGTCAATTCCGTAACGAGAGAGAGAGAGAGAGGACTAAATCGCTTTTCGTTACCGCAGGTACACCTTTATGGTGGGCGACGTTCGCATCTCCGAGTGCCGCAGCCTCGGAGACATTTACATTTACGATCTTTCGGCGATGCGCCTCGGCCACCTCGCCAAACTCACCCCGGCTATACTAAAGAAGTGTGAGGTCGCCGCCACGGTGAGTATTAAAAGCGCGTGTCCATCTGCAAGTGCTTTCTTTTAAATGCTTTTTAATGCAAAGTTTCAAAAACGTTTTTTTTCTTTTCGTTGAGCAGACGACGTTTTTATTAACTCTTTGAGGCGTACATTTATTGTTTCTCAATGCTCTTAAAAGTTCTTCTCCGCGAGGATTTTCCACGTCGTTAGTTCCGAATGCACAGCGAACATTTTTATATTAAAAAATAAAATTAACGCATTTTACTTAGGAAGATTGAAAAGAGAAAGAAGATTTTTCAATTTTTCTTAAAATACGTACGTAAAATATACTCAATACTCAAATTATGTGAGACTTGAAAAATATTGTAGAAAAAATCAATAGTTCACTTTTTAAAAGGATTATCGAATCTATTAAAATAGGGGAGACCCGGTTAAGGACGGACCCCTTAAGGAAAAGCGAATAAAAAATGGATTCAAGAAAAAAGTGGATATTAAAATAAAACCCGTTCGTCATAAAACCCTATTTATGATAATATAATATTATATAATTATACATAATATATAATATATATATATATATACAGGACAGGGTGACCATTTTGCCCGGACCGGCTTGCCCGGAATGGATAAAATGACTTTTCTTTGATAAAACTAGTGAAAAAAAATTGATATTGATTCTGAAAGGTTTTTTTGGTAAAATATCTATAAATACTATAGCCTGATACTATTGTTGAATTAATTTCTTAATCCGTGTAAAAAATAAGTTCACTTTTTTACCTTGATAACATCATAAGTTCACAGACTAAAATCAATTTTTTGATTTCTAAGCGATGTTATTGCCGCGAGCACCGAGCACGTACTGAAACTTTGATGCTCATGACGCATGTAATATACTTGATTTATTTCAGAATTTTCAGAACAGCTATATCAGAAATAATAGAGGGTGTCCGCTTTGCCCGCTTCGACCATCTTGCCCGGGTCTCCCCTATTAAAAAATCAAACAAACCTATTTATCTATAAGCAGGAAAATGGAAACATTTTTATCGGCAATCCAGTCATAAAAGCGCTTAAAAAAATCTGTGCCCACATTATTCGTTCAGAAAAAATGAATTAATTATAAAATTTAGCCCGCAGAACCTCATCAGCAAAAAAATTGTGAGAAAACTCAAGAAGGCGGTGTGACAATAGCATGCACTCGAAATTCGTCGTGTCTCAATAGCACATTGTAACTTTGCAGCTGATCGGTTGCCACGCGCATATTTCACCTTTCTCGAATGAGTTTCTTTCTTCGCGTTCAGCTCGCAAGTTTAAAGTCATCCGCGACGACTCTGACAATTCGGCTTTTCCCGCGCTGGCAGCGTACTTGATAGACCTCGAAAAAAAATTCGATACAGTCGGCAGAATATGGCGTCGGCAGGAATAGGGGTCGGAGCTCTTGCGCCCCTTCAGCTCATAATCGAGATAGCGAGGTTCTACGCATGCAGATACGTGGAATTCGAGAGGAGCTGATCACGTGATTCGCGTGGATGTGCAGCAGCTCGTAATTTGATATTCGGGCGCGCCGCTGCGAGTCTGCCTGTGGATCTGCAGGAGAATTTATGAAGCACTCTCGCTCGAGTGATAACGATTTTTGTCACATTGCAGAAGGCTTACGGCGCCAGGATAAAGGGCATACACTTCATCAACGCGCCGAGCTTCATCGACCGTATCGTCACGCTCGTCAAGTCAGCGATCAAGCCGAAACTCGCTGCGAGGGTAATTCGCTACTGATTTCGTATTTTGGCAAAAGCTGTGCTCGCTTTGGGACGAATCATTATTGTTAAATTGCACACACTGAACTCTCTATACAACTCGACTATAATGTAGTCGCTTTGTACGTCCGCTCGCTTTCAATAATTTTCACTGAATTTTCAAAGCGAGCACTCAAAGAACGATCAATTAGACACGACAACGCTTTTACCCGGCGTGGGATTATTTTATTAAACTATTAACACGAATAATGAATTATCTGCAGGTACACGTGCACTCCTCTGGGCTCGAGTCCCTCTACGAGTATGTTCCCAAGTCCGTGCTGCCAGTTGATTATGGCGGCGAACAGCCATCGATGGATGAATTGGACGGTAATCATTAACTGACATTTTAATTTCGTCTGCAACGATAAAGAATACATTTTCAAAACAATGAAAGCTTCTCTCGAATTTCAGACAAATGGCGAAAGAAGCTGGCGGATTGGCGGGACTGGTTCTTGAAAGAAGAGGATGCGACCGTCGACGAAACATTGCGGCCGGGTCCAACGGTCGACATCGATGATCTCTTTGGTTTTCACGGCTCTTTCCGAAAGCTGGAAGTCGATTAATTCCTCATGCTATTACATTATTTCGCATAATATCTGTAGTGTAAAATGTAATATATTTTGTTATACAATCGTCGCAGTTAAATCGTCGCAGTTAAAGTCTCGCGCTGTCGGGCGAGCCAATTCAGCAAGTGTAAAGATTCGAAAATAAAGTACATACCGACAAAGCCTAGAGTTTCAAGAATAAGATTTCCATTGGAATGGAAAGCCTGCGAAATGTTTACCCTGGCAATCTATCGCGTCTCATCAGCGCGCAGCTCCGCAATCGAAAAAGCGAATCCGCGCAGGTGCGCTCGAAGGGAGAAAAAGGTAGCCGAAGGTTCGCGGCTGAGGCGGCCTCAAATCCACTCGGTTAAATTCAGTTTGGCGCGCTCGAGTCTCGTCTCAGGAGCCGCGCCCACACATATAGGAAGGATCGGTGAGCTGAACGCTTGCAAAGTCTCTCTAAATGGAAATTCGCTGTAGCGGAGTTTTCCCCCACCCGCAACTTCTTTCTCCCCGGACTGATGAACACGCGAGGATGACGCTGCTCATCGGGATCCTTATAGCTGCAGCGCCATATCTAATGCATCCGAATCCGCGAAGCCCGTAATTCAAACTTTTAATCTGACGCCCGAGTCGACGACTTGTATGGCTTGCAGCGCCTGCGCTTCTTACGTTCACTTTCTCTCACGGGCGTCTTAACCAAGCTGACTTTGCATGTAAATTAGGCGAGAAACGACTGCGGAACGCGACGACAATAATTCAATTTGCGCGCGCAGCCGCGATGACAATGGGAACTTGCCGTTGCCGCCAAGCGGGCTTCGCTAACGAACAAAGACGTTCGTTATGACTCTATCTAGTCGATGGAGAAAAAGCAGCTTTTAACTCTTGCTTAGGTTTTGCTTCAACTTTTTACCGTGATTGGACTCACTCTATTTCCAACATCTTGTCGCGTGTCAAATGAATATTTAAAATAAAATAATTAACACCAGTATCAAAAATGCAACTGGCTTTTTCAAGATACATAAAATTATGTGAAGGATCCAATTAGTAGACAATTAACCGCGCATGAAGTTTATTGCGTGCAAGAGTTTAATTAGCCTCTGAAACGCTCCTCACAGAAAGCACTGGAAAAAATAACAATTGCGGGCGGAGTTTTAATTTTTAGACACACGAAAAAATCTATTTTGGCCACAACGAAGTCCGACAAAGCAGGCGCGGCTATTCCCCATTATTCTGTTCGCACAACAATGCCGAAAAAAAAGTTTAAAGCCTTTAAAAGTGTAGCACGCGGTGGAGCGGCACGCGCCATCAGACAGAAAGAGAAGCTAAATTCATTCTCACTCAGTTTGACAGCCCTTGCTTCGTAGATGACCAGTCAATCACATTCCTATTTCCCGGCAATCCCAATCTCGCGCAGTACGACATGGCAGATCCATTTGCCAGTTTGTAAACGACAAATAGCGATATAGCAAGCAAGGGACGTTTTTGATCAAGCGATCGAGAGCGCGGCAGAAAGCGTGGGAGAAAGAGAAAGAGCGAGGCGGGGCTCTCAGTTATAAAACATAATTCAACTTTACGATTGAACTAGCGTTCGCTCTCTCTCTCTCTCTCTCTCTCTCTCTCTCTCTCGGGTTATTTATATATAAAAGTGCCTTGCGGGGCCGCCTCGCGCTCGTGCGCCAATCCAAAATCCAAACAACCCCAATCGCCATTTATTACCATCGAAGTCGCCGGCCCGTTGTTGTTTTTTGCGAGCGAGCGAGCGAGCGAGCTTTTTTTATATTTATCGCTCAAGTTTGCGTGTGCACGGCGCCTGAACGAAAGTGCGCTTCCTCAAAATTCATAGGACAGCGACTCGTAATTCGACCTTTCGATTGTTTTTTACCCCCAATTCTGCTTTTAGTTGCGACATGTGCACGCGGAAACAAAAACAGTCCGCGTAGTTACAAATGTGAGCCAAACGTTCAGCAACGAGATCATTTTTTCGCCGAACCGCCAATCGTTTATATCACAAGTTAAAAACTTTTCCGGCTTATTTTATTCCTTATTATTAGTTACTTAGGATTTTAATAAGCTTTTCAAATTAGAAATCCCTGCACTGTAAGCATAAAATGTTTAATTTTCAAATTAAACTGAAATGGAATCCCTGCAGTATTCTAAGAAATGTAGTAAGTATAGTAGTATGCAAAAGATAAGGAAACGAGTCGATCTGCATTACAATACGTTATACATTACATAAAAAAAATAGTTGATAAGTAATGTTTTCTCTTGATAATTGATTCTTCTCGCGAGTTAAGGTCAGAAAGATACACCATTCGAACATAAACACAAGTCTTGGGAGTTCCCCGATTTCACTCGTTTCAGTCTCTGTATGCGCGCTATATATGCTTCATTCAGAAAACTGATCTGCGTCAGTATATATAAACTTTACTCACTGCTTGTTTTACATCAGAATTAATTGATCCTTTCACACAGTAACTTCTGCTCATCCCAGGACTATATAAGGTAAATTATTTTGTTAATCTTTGATTTAACTCGTTCAATATATTGTAATAAAATATTTTATGAAACCAACAAGCAAATATAATTTGTCGATCAAACGAACTTACCTGTAAGTGAAGTTGGATCGTAATTATATTATGAAATCCTCGCTCGAGTACATTAACTTTAGTATTATTCCATTGAAGCGACTACTGCTACACGCGTTTAGAGTTCTAAAATTAAAAACAAAAGCGACCCTTACCTATCTCGCGCCGCAACCTTCTTTCTTCATTTTTAGAGTAAGACATGCTATATTATAAACGTAAACTGGGTGGGTCTGAAAATTATTCTTTTTATAATAAATTTTACTTTTTTGAGTGGGTTAATGTACTCGAGCGAGGACTTCATATAATTACGATCGAACTTCACTTACAGGTAAGTTCGTTTGATCGACCAATTATATTTGTCCTCGCTCTCCTACATTAACTGTAGTTGTTTAGAGTTTTATTATAATAAAAGACTTCGCAATTTTTAAGATTGAAATTAACTTTATTTAACACTTCGTAATATGGCCCTTGCAAAATCACAGCTAGTCTGCCGCATAGGCCTTTTATAATGTGTCGCAAAAACTTTAGATCCCTCCGACCAACCTGCACTATTCCTAATAGTATCAAAATCAATTCCGCACTCAGCTGCCTTCGAAGTAGCTGCGTGACGAGTGAAATGGCCAGAGAAAACTTCTGTATTTATACCGCTTAATTTTAAGCATTTCTTTACCCAATTACTTAGGGTATTTGTGGTTATACCACGAAAAGGTCTTTTATTTGTAATAAATAAACTACCTATATCATTTCTTACAGATTCAGTCCTATTTACATATGCTAATATTGTTGATACTACACATAAAGCTGGTCGATCATTGAAATATGGTATTTCTAAGACAGGCTGATAACGACCCTGCCTCGAAATTTTTATCGTGTCTGGAATTTTTATTTCCAATCCGATTGGTCTTCTTTTTATATAACTTAGTTTAATTTTTGCCAGAGTCTGCGCTCTTTGTCCTGTACATAAAGCTAGCAATGTTGCGGTTTTTCAATCTAAATTCTTAATCTCTGATACGTCTAAATTTTCTAAAAAGTTTAATACAATAGACACATCCCAAGTACAAGAATATTTCGGTTTCGGGGGTCTGAGCTTTGCGACTCCCTTCATGAACCTTGCTCGCCTATCTTATCTCTAGTTAAGAGAGATCGCGCTTCTATGCGAATTAAACGTTCCATATGAAGCGCCTTTATGAAAACATTCGGTTAAAAATTTTAAAAGAAGACTAAAGCTAATAGTTGTAGTACCTAACGTTTCCGTATCGCAAAATTGCTTCCACAGTTTTAATGAACTGGTGTATTGTTTCAAAGTAGAATCACTTAAAGAGGCTACCATAATCTCTAGAGCTTCCTCTGGGACATTTCTATTCACAAGTGCTTCCATGATACTCTGGACGCAATTAAATTTAAATGTCTCGCGCGTGGGTGTGTTTGATTCCTGCAATAAGATAACAATAGTAGATCAGTATTAGCTGTAAATAATATTGGTTTACCTACTCTTAAAATGTCAAAGAGTGGGAACCAAGCTTGATTTTTCTAGAGTGGAATCACTACTATTCCATAAACTCGATCTCATTTAATTTTAGCTAACATCTTTAAAATTAAAGAGAAAGGAGGAAACGCGTAAAAATAAAATTGCAACCAGTCGATTGTAAAGGCATCTACATAAAACGCATTTTTATCCGGTTTCCACGATGCAAATCTCTCACACTCAGCGTTGTAGGATGTTGCGAATAAATCTATATAAGGAAACCCGAATTTCTCAAAAATTATTTTATAATATTTGTGGTTAAGCCCCATTCTGTATCTCAATTTTTAGTTCTAGACAGTCTGTCTGCCACTACATTCTTTTTTGATTGAATGTATGATGCTAGCAATATAATATTTCGCTACTCAGCCCATTGCCATATTTCGGTGGCCAATTTGCTAAATTTGGGAAAACGAACGCCCCCCATCTTATTAATATAAAATAAGGCCGTTGTGTTGTCTGTCATTACAAGAATCTGCACATCTCTTAATTCGGAAGCTAATTCAACTAAGGCAATCTTTATTACTAATAATTCCAGATAATTAATATGAAATATTAATTCATCTCGGGATCAAAAACCGTAAATCTTTCTATTGCCATCTGTTGCTCTCCAACCAGTGGAAGAAGCATTTATGTATATGCGCCCAACAAATGTTCCGGTTTTAATGTGATGAATTCTCTTTTTTATATTTTCTTTCCACCACCGTAAATCCTCTTTTACCTTCTGAAATCATAATCATTTACTATGAGTTGACAAATTTTTTCTTTTTCTAAAGATTTAACATAAAGCCAAGCGTATTCCACTTCATGGCAACATGATATAAGCTTTCCAATAAGATGTGCAAATTCTCTTATTGAGCAGACATGTAAATCTAAAAATTTTTTAACTAACGCATATATATTTAATCTTTTATCTTCAGTTAATTCAATTGAATACTCAACCGTGTCAATTACAAACTCTAAAAACTTACATCTCTGAGTAGGTATCAATTTTGATTTTTTATAATTTATCGCAAGCCCTAGAGATTCTAATAACTTAAACGTTATACGTACATTTTCTGAGCATTTTTCAAATGTCTTTTTAATACATATTATATCGTCGAGATAAATCACAGATGATAATCTCCATTCTCTTAATTGTTTAATTACCACTTTCATTATCTTAGTAAAAATGTAACGAACAGTACACAAACCGAATGGTAAACAAACAAATTGATACAAATTCTTATCAAATCGAAATCTCAACAATTTTCTACTTTCCTTATGCACTTGCACACGAAAGTGTGCATCTTTTAAATCTATTAAAGCAAGAAAGTAACCTGGAAAGATCAACTCTACTGCCGTTCTAAGATCTTCAATTTTGAAATGACTTTTGTAATTAAATTTATTTAAATATATTAAGTTTAAAATAAATCTGTGAGATCCACCTGGGTTATCAACTAAAAAATAAGAGGACGCAAATTGATCCTCACAATCTACGCATCTCTCAATTGCACCTTTATGTATTAAATCTTTAATTGCAATCTGAAGATATTTAAACTGCGATTTGTTATAAAACCTTACCAAATTTTTACAATTAGATGATCAAGGTGTTTCACAACAATTGGGATCCTATATCCCTGAATATTATCTAAAACAAACCTATCATCTGTGATTTCTCTCCACGTATTTGCATATTTTCTTAAACTACCAGCCTTTTCACTTACATCTACTATTTCTTTTGCTGCCTCTGAGGCATCTGTTGACGAGCAGGACCCTGGTTCTGTCCTAGTTTGTTTATGGCCTTGGCCTCCTTGATTTTCTCTCCTAACTAATCGCCGTACAAAGACTCACCAATCTCAGTTTCTTTTAAAATAGCTACTGTCTCTTTAGACAGACCAGGCTCAATAAAAGCTTTCCTTGACTTGAACTGTTTAAATATAATAGTATTTAAAAATTTTGCAGTGCATTAAGACCTGTTGATAAGCTGTCAAGATTCATCTCTGCATCCTCGTACAGGGAAATCATCAAAGATCCAACAATTGATAAGGCTTTGCTCGCAATGTTTTGAATACCCATCATATATTTATCCCTCGCGACTGCGAAATCTTTCATAGTAGCTAGAATTTGAGGGTTTAATTTAGGAGCATCCAATTCTTTCAAGCTCTCATATTTCTTATCTAGGCTTTCGTATGCCTCCTTCTTTATGCCCTTTCGGCAGTTGTACTGCCATCGTTTTAATAAATCGGCTCGTACTATCACTTTTAAAGCTTGACTCTCTGTTGGATCTTCTCCAATCTAACAAAAAAAAATTTTTTGAACAACAGTAGTTCTAGATTCTGTTAAACTTTTTTTTTTTAACGTAAAACTAAGTACACAATTTTATGTACATGTATTATCAAAGAGGAATTAGAAATTGTAAACTTTTTTTTTAGATTTTTAAAAACTAAACGAAAATCAAAAATAACTTCATAGTAAAAACATAATCATAAATATTTGTCTCTGTCTAACCAAGCAATTAGCACAGATATGCGAATTTGACCTCAACTTACCACACGTGTAAGCATTGTCTCGACATTTCGCCTTTGTTTTACCATACATTTAAACATGGCGTCTAGCGTATTTTTCGTTCTCGATTTATATATATTCTAAAACGTTCGACTTCTCTCTACAGCTAACTTTTATTAAAACAGTTACTTGACAAAGACAAACTTTCAACTCTACTTACAATTTCTAACCATTGACCATCATCTTGATTCTCCTCGAGAATCTCTTCCTCTGAAGACTTCTCAGAATTATTCGCCGATGAAACCGCAGCGGCATTGGGGGATGAGTTCTCGTCACCTTTGTCCTCAAAGCTACCCTTTTCCGTTAAACTCTTTTTCCTTGCTTCTTCTAGCTTTCGAATTTTTCTTTGAGTACTTTTTTATTCTTTCTTCGCCACTTAGATCTTTCTTTCTGTGCTTACACATCCTTGAATATTTTTCCCAATCCGGAATGCAACGGAAAACGGCGCGAACACTCAGAACGCGTGTACCTCGTAGCGCGACCGAAAGAAAAGTGAAGATAGAAGGTTGCGGCGCGAGATAGGTAGGGGTCGCATTTGTTTTTAATTTCAGAACTCTAAATGCGTGTAGTCGATTCGATGGAATACTACAGTTAATGTAGGAGAGCGAGGACAAATATAATTAAATTTAAGCTTGTCGATTATTTAACATTTTAATAATAAATTTCAAAATGCATTCATCATATTTTATGCTTTATTTATTTATTAAAATATTCACTTTGTTACGTTCAAGTTACTCAAACGTAATACACAAAAAACCCAATATAAATAATAATTCGTGATTGATTTAAAAAATTGAGTTTAAACTAATGTATTAATAAAGAAACCGTTAAAGATTCTTGAATTTTAATATCTAAAATTGAATTCAAGATTATTGTGAAAACTATACCAAAAAATTAGTAATTTTATGTGAAGACTGGATCAAGGAAGTAGGAAAAAACTTGTTTTTATACTCATGTCTGTAGCCTGAGTTGTAATTTTCAGCGCAGCATTTAGCTACTTTTTTAGCTGCAAACCTCGCGATTCATTGCCCGAAATTATTTCTTTTTCCTCTTTTGTCAGACACTTTTCAAAAGCATAAACTATGCATATCGTTGCATTTCTGGAAGTTCGAAACATAATTAGTCTTGAAATAGCAGCAATAACTTCTAGATAGAGACTAAGCTATCCAACTGAAATATTAAAACTCTGACAAATTCCAAATTAATTTTTAGCAATCGGCAGTATGAAAACTTTATTATCTGTGCTGGCTGTAGTAGCGGTTCTCCTGGTAGTCATCGCCGAGGGCAAGCATCACGCAACGACGGGACAGAGGCCACACCCGAGTCTCTCCAATTTCCCGGGCTACGGTCCATTCAATCCGCACGCCAAACCCGTTCCTGGCTGGGTAAGAGTCAACACATTTGTAACGTTCAGCCTGCCCGCTACGTAATATAAATAAAGCCCAAGGGTTCTCGACAATCGATAACTAATCCTAATCCTAATTAATAATTAAGTTTTGTCCCTTGATGTGTTCTACCGTTATGCGCGCAGGGTCGCAGATTCCGAAGGGACAATGGTCAACTTCACGCACACTCGACGTTCGTGAACGGCAAGCATGCATCTACTAGTCTTGATTTCGAGAAAAAAGTTTTTGAAAACGGCTACGGGACAGTCACGGCTTACGGCGGAGCCAACCTCAATGCAGGCCAAAGCAGACCAGAGGCTCATGGCGGGGTACGCGGCGTTTTTACTTTTGGGGGAGAAGGACGTGTTATGTCCGAAGACGAGAGACTTTTCAACCAAATAATGGAGCAACACAGAAGAAACTGAAAGTGGTCAATTAATGTATTTGGATACTTTCTTCCGAATAACGGTCTTTTTGAAGAAAATATTAATGTATAATTTAATAAAGCTTAAAGATTTAGAAACAGGAATATATTTTTAATTAATTAAAAATTTATTTTCAAAATTTAACCATGCATTAATGCAAATAATAATACGTGACAGATGATTATCATACTTACCAAGTTTAGCCAAATATGCGAACCCAGGCAAAAAGCTCAACGTGCCGAAAATTGTAATTAAAGTCAAAAATATTTTGTAAAAAACATGAAACTTCTAAATTATTATTAAAATCGTTACCTTAAATTAATGAACTCGTTTCTATAAGAAAAAATAATAGCTTTGCATTACGTAATTATACGTGTAGTGAAAGTTGATTATTTATTTATTTATTTATTTATTTATCGACTTGAACACTAGTATCGAACATTATTTTATTCCAAGTCGTGATTTTAAGACTAGAGTGGTATAAACTATTTCTTTTTACATCGAATTGGATGAAACATTAAATTACCGAAGTAATTTGACGTGTAAAAAAGCCATCAAACTCAGTGATAGGTAATAAGATTGCTAGAACGACTCTTCATAGCTGCTCTTTGTGCTCGGCAGCTATCTGGTAAAGTTGGCGCGAAACGTGGTAGGGAGGAGGGAAAATTTATTCGGGTTCCGAGGCCGACTCTCTCCCTGCTCTGTAAGGACGGCGGCCGCTTGTTCGAGGGCCGGGCCCGACTAATCGGATAATATATGTACGACGCTGGCGCTGCAGCCTTACACACCTACCCTCGTGGCGAAAACGAGCGAACGAGACCCGGCCTAGGGCTCCCTGTGCAGTATAAGCCAGCGCCGGCACGGATTATCGGCAAGTTTCAAGGCGCGTAATATCGGGGATAGAGAGGGCTGTTCTCTTTGAAAAGGGGCCGGGAGAGGGAGGACCAAGTTACACCAATAACAGAACCACTGGCATGCACTACTACTGCGCGGACCGCTGCAATATGCAAATTGCCCGTGTAATGGCCGGGTAAGCGTTCCAGCGCCGCCTGCCTAGCCAGCCTCGAGAGCGTCTCCTGCCGCCCAAAGGAATTACTCGAATCGACACGCCGTCCTGTTCTACAAATGGATTGATCGTGATCGGTTTTCCCATCGATTACTTCACGATGGAATCATTGCGGCACTCGCGCAAGCACCTATCGAAACAGCCAAGAGCTCAGGACCTTTTGCTCGCATGAACCTTATTCATTAAACCCATTTTTTACGGACTGAGCACTTTTCAATTAAAGACAAATCGAATTTCGAAGACTTAATGAATTTGTGATGGGAGTATAAATAAACCCAAGAGGGCAAAAAATAAGATGAGAGAAAGTGCATCCGAAGCAAATTAGAAAGGCGGAAGAAACGAAGTAAAGGCAGAAAAGCAGAGGAAAATGAAAGATCCAAAGGGCTTGAGAAAGCAGGGAAACGAGAGAAGGAGCGTCTTGAGGAACGCGAGACCAAAACTGCAAAACCGGGCGGAATTATTGACGCTCGACCGAGCCAAACGTCGAGCAAAATCCTCGCGGATTACGGGCCGTATGCATAAATGATCCCGAGGATTGGAGGCGCGGGCAAAGAGAATGCCAGAGGGAGAAAACAAAGATGCAACAGCAGCTCGTTGCCTCGTCTGCTCGATCGCGAGAAAGAGAAAAAGAGAAGCCGCGAAGATTTGAGGCCGAATGGAATTAGATAAAGCGGAGGAAGAAGCGGCAGAGATTTGGGTCTAAAAGGGAAGAAGGGCTCGATAAATATTTATTCTTCACTCGTCCTTCCGTTCGCTCGTTCGTTCGCTTGTCCGGCCCTCGTCGCGAGTACGCGTTTCTTAATGCTTCAGCCTTGGTAGGTGTACGTCGGCTCCAAGAGCGCGCACCTCTATCTCCGAGGCTCGTCGCAGTCTTCGCACGCCTTCGCTCCGAGCTTGTAAGTAGGCGAGGATTTACATATTCAATCAAGCGTATAACTCGATGTCCCAGCTCAAAGACACGCCATGAGCACCTCCTTATACATTTATCATAACAAGCCCGAACAACTCGCTTTAAAAGTTTCTTCACGTCGTCTGCCTGCGCGCGCCAACTACGACGTCTCTCGATCCGATTTCGACTTTCAGTCACCTTTCAGTCCCCCCCCACTATCTCTCTCGCGCCTGCCCTCACCGCTCGTCTCCTTCGTCCTTTGCACTTCGTGCAAGTATTCGCCACGTTGGCACATGTCTGCCGCACATAGCTCTAAGCCCAGGCCAGGTAATGCGGATGTCAGGTGCGCTCGCGGAAGAGACATTTCTCATTTTGACGTAGCTCTAGATGCTACGCCACGTCTCTTGCCTCTCTTCCCTTTGCCTCTGTCCTCGCCTCCTGTGCTGCTTCGTCATCTTCGCCAAAGCATCGATCGGCAAATCGAAAACTTTCACCTTACAACCAGTCAAAATATATAGGCTGTTCCGATCAGACCCTTACAACTTTTCGATGAGTAACATTTCTTATTGATTTGCCGTAAACTTAGTTTTTCCGTTATTATCGCCGAATTTTTTATTCAGTCAGCAAAATATAGAGATGAGATATTTTTGTCATGAGAATAAAACGATAATGGAATTGGAAAAAATTCCATTCAAACTCAACAATTCATGCAAAAAATAGTAATTGTTTTAGCTCTTTTATTTCACTCTTTTCAATCGCCGGATATCTTTTCATAAATCTAAAAGCTTTAAAGAATAAAGTATAATCAGAAGTGTCAGATAGTTTGGACATATTGCTATGTAGCAGGAACAGACAGCTTCATTGTTTAAGATTCAAAGAATTAATGTAAAATCAGATATGAGCTAGACCATATATAAGTATATAAGTTGCATGTATGCACGCACTCTTCAATCTTGCTTTTGGCGCTTTAGTATTATTTATTGTTATGAATCGTAAAAAAGAGTTACCGAGCACATTTAATATTAATTATCGTTAATGTAAGCTTGCATGCAGTGCACGGAGAAAAAGTTTCAGTAAAATTACTATACTGTTTAGAAAAGCGAGCACAGGCAGCGAAAACTACCATAAATATCAACAAAAAATTACCATACTTTTTAGTAAATTTTAATTTTAGTAAAAATTCGTGCAATTTTATTAAATGTTCCTAAAATTTCAGTAAAATTTCCTAAAAAGTATGGTCATTTTTTGGATGTTGGCAGTCTATGCTTGCATTACCAGAAAGTTTAGTAACTTTTATTGAAATATTTGTAATTTTTACTGCAAATTTCTCTTCTTGTTCGTACAAAATAATAACATTTATAAAACGGGGTTAATTCGATCAAAGAGAATAATTCCTGGTAATAATAAGCGCGCACTACAGCGAATAAGAATATGCTTTTACGTACAACCAATGAAAATGAAATATAAAAGCTTTATGAAAAGCAGTCACCGAAGGGATTTTTTGTATTTACGACGAGCGAAGTGCTGTCTGGTGATGCAAAGCTTCGATATAAATGCTTTACGACTCTTTAGTTCAAAAAAGGCATCCTTATTCCATAAACCACATTCAGCAAGACGAACTCCGCAGTACGGTCCCCAAGTTATGTACATATTAAATCTTTAAGGCTTCAAATATTCATTACTCCGCACTCCAACTTTCGAGAAAAAGAATAATTGTTTCCATCTCAAGGCGTAACAAAGTTACAATCAGTTTAGCAATGCTGAAAAATGTCGTAAAACGTGAAAGTTATTTCTGAAAATTTTAGATAATACATATATTGCGAGTAAAAGCAGGACCAACAACTGTGGGACTCGGTTGATTAGAAGCACTTTTCCTTAAGTTCCAGCTCCTTCCTTAACCGTATTGCGCTTCTTTCTTTGAAATTATGAAGGGTCTTCTTTTAAACTCGTTTGCTTCGGCAAGTGAGAAGGCGACGTTTTAAAAAAATTGTTCAAAGAGTAGGAAAACAAATGTAATCATATAAACGAAAATGTAATATTCATTATTCTCTGCAGAAAGCAGTAGTTTGAAGTCACATTTTTGGCACGTTCAAGCCAGGACAAAGTGCTTATTAGGCAAGGGTCAAAGCGAGAAAAAGCGAGGATGTAAAAGAAGCAACACGACAGCGGTTCCGGAGAGAAAAAAATTGTCGAAAAAGGCCAGGCGTTACCGTGAAACGAACCAACTCGTGATGAAAATCAGCAAATGATAAGGCCGCCGCGGCTGTTTCACAGCGAACGAAGAGGAACGATTCAGAGATAAGACGGAGAGTCAGAAGGGGCGGAAAGCCCAAAGACCGAAAGAGAAGAAAGAAAGAGAGAGTGCATGTACCAGAGAAAGGTGGGCCGAGCCCAATGAAAATGTCCGGGCGCGGATTATTTATTCGTTTTCTTTGCGAAAATTCACGCGAATGGAGTAATACCCCCCTTAATTCATCCGCCGCGCTCGATAGCTGCGCCAGTCTCTCCTCCCGCCCGCCGACGGCTAATTGCAAAATAAACAATTTGATTATAAAGTTTTGCTTTGCAACAGACAGCGATCCGCGCCTGGATAACGAATTCTGAGTGCGCGTTTCATTATCTATTGTACGGCGCCGTAGACGGCGAAACTCTGGATTTTAACAAAGCGTGAGCCGAATTCCCTACGTCTAAGCCGGAGAGGTCTACGAGTCAGTGAATTTCTTTGATACACGAGAGCAATTCGATAAGTTCGTTGATTAATTATAATGACAACTGGATCACTCTTATCATTTTCAATGTGTGTCCGATTCTTCATCGTTAAATTATTGCGATATATTGACCGCGTGTGTCCAACAATAACGATCGAACTTCCTCATTTCCGCGGAAAAAGTTGAGAGTAATATCAATAACAAATATAGAATTGCCTGTCATCCAAATAAATAACGAGCGTTCTGTAAACAATCACTGTGAAATCATGTCAAATGCACTAAGTTTAAAGCATAAATACAGCTCTTATCGATCAAATGCTTTTAATTAATTTACAGAGCTGAAACAAATTTTCCGCAAGTTCAAAGCATATTTATTAAAACTGAAAAAATATTTCACGTTAAAAAATGTGACATTTTAAAAACTTTATAAGCTTAAAAATGTTTGTTTTTTTTCGGATTAAGAAATAATAATGCTTTAAATTACAATTTTTGTTTATTTTCAAAAATTATTAATTGTCTCATAAAATTTAATCATCTCTTTATAAAAAAAAAGAAACAGTTTTAAGTAAAATATTTATCCCAAAATAGTTTTGCACAGCCATTTCATGGATTTTCCTAAAAATTTTATAAAAGTTATTAGGTGACTAATGGTAAAAACATTGCTTTATTAGAGAATACCGCTTAAAAATGTAAACGTATATTTAAAGTTGTTTTCTTTTCTAAATTATTTTTCTTGTTTTAGGTTGAGAGTTTATATAAATATTTATAATTACATATATTCTATTGTAAAACACACTGCGACCAAAAATTAAATGTATTATTGTAGTGTATAAGTTTTTCGTTTAATTTTCTCTAATTAGTTAGTAAAATACCAGACCTATATGTAAAGGCGCGATGTGCACCTCTATAGGATGCTAGGTATTTCAGACTATAAGCTTATTATCGCTCAATCCCACAAGCAGTACTGAACATGTTATATATGTATCATATCTGGTAAATAAATAAATAAATAAAAAAATTAAGCTGTTTAAATTGAACAATTGAACGAACTGCAAGTGAAGTTCAATTAAAATTGTATGTCGCGCTTCCTCCTTCAAGATCAATTACGTAGTACCCCTCCCTTGCGCCCTCAAGCACCACACATTCAAAGCAAAGCCAAAATTCACCTGGGCCGCTCCTATTCATTCTTTTAAAGTTCTGCCGTAGTTTGTTGGGATTATTTTCAGTAGAAAATTTGGTTTTACATGGGTGGAAAATTGATCTTTTCGGAGGAAGCGCTAATACAATTTTAATGGAACTTCACTTGCAGTTCGTTCAATTGTTCAATTGTACGTCGCGCTTCCTTCTTCAAGATCAATTACGTCGATGTTTAAAGTAGTCTACGGCAGCCAAAAACAAGAATAATTTCGAAGCATTTTTTTTTAAATTGTATTCTATTGATTATCTCAACCTTTTTATACAAAATAAACATTTTATTGATTTATAATCGATACAACAAATTGCGTTTGGTCGGCTGCTAGTTCTTTATTATAAAAACGTGCAAAAGTTGCAGAATCTGTCGACCAACCTGCTGTTATAAAAATAACATCCAAATTAACTCCCAGTCTCTTAGCTGCTGAATTTGACGCATGACGCTTACTGTGAGCTGAAAACTGCTCATCAATACCTGAAAGCGATAAGATATCTTTATCCCGATTGCTAAGAGTCTGTTTACATATTGGTTTCTTTTCTCTATTACTTATGGTTAAAAAAAGATCTTTAATCTCATCCCACATAGTTACATTTAAATAAAATAAAATACATTTTAATAAAATAAGGTACATGTAATAAAGGCTGATATACATCCTTTCTTAAATATTTTTCATCTTTTCCGGTATAACTATTAAAATTTTAGTTTGAAGATTCTTAATGTTATCAATATTTATTAGCGATAAGATCTGGATTCTTTGACCTGCAACTAACGCTAAAAGTTTTATTACTTTCTTTGATAAGTCTTTGAATCTTAAACAATCATTCGTCTCTTTAGTGGAAAAATAATCAAGAACAACCTTGGGATTCCAAGTGTAATTATATTTTGGCTGCGACGGTCTTATGTTATAAATTCCCTTAAAAAAATTGTCTAACTCTAAGGTCGCTAGCAATATCATAATTTACGATTAATGCTATAGTTGATCTTGCAATATTTAAGGAACTATGCAATAAATCTTTGTCAAACTCTGTTTGAAGAAACTCTATAACTTATGGTATCGCCGGATGGAACATTTCTACATTGCTTTTATTACAATAATTCCACCACTTTCTGAACGTAGCTTCATATTGTTGAATTTCCAATCGATGCTACGCTCGTATCCACGGATTTTACAGGAATTCCTTTCATTAAAAATGCTCTGGAGATAATTTCCCGGCCACCAGGGAAATGGTTTTCCATAATGGGTGCGGTTTCCTACAAGAGAGCAAAAGATTTTGGTCAGGCTTAAATATAATGAGGTTAGCAACCAATAAAGATTTAAAGTGATGACTGTTGATTTCGGTAAGTTCTCGTTGCAGGTCCTTGTTTCCCGCTCAATGCTTCCGGGACCTATTGTTGATTTGACGAAGCGGGGCTCTCTGGTTTTTTGAAGGATGAGAAACAACATTCTTCTTAACCAATGTTTGTGCATCTTGGCCAGTAGATTTTGCTAATTTTAAATTCTCTGACAAATTCTTGCCAAAGAGAAAGTCATCATATTCTGTCGAGCTCATTGTAAGAATAATATTGTAAGAATTAAACTTCCATAAATTGAAGTTTCATTCATCCCTATTGAAACGATCTTATAAAAACTAATAAAATCTCATAGATTCTGGTGCAAAAACCGAATAGGTTATGCGGTTTCTGCACCCTTTCTATTGGAATTTATAGGATGTTTGCAACCGGGATGTAGACAGTCGATGATTAAGCGCGAAATATCGCTTAAAGTCTCGATAACCGTCAAATCTTCATCATTATCCCACGCTAATAGTGACGATAGTATTTTGACTAAACCTCCAGTAATCTGTTTCCTTATTTAGTTTTGGCTGTTCTAAAAACAAGCAATTTCAGGTGACGGGTATTTCTTGATGAGCTCTTTTATTTCTTCCTTAGGTAGCCCAAGATGTAAAATCTCCTTCCAACGGTCGGCAAACGTGGAATGTACTGGAGCAGCCAGAATATGATCCTCCTTCAGCCTATAATTAATTACATTAAAAACTCTTAGACTTCTATCTGAAACTTGTTTCTCTCCATCCTTATTAGATACAGTGTTTATGTTCGACGATGTTGTTTGTGTATCGCTTGTCTGAGTAAGCACCGTCTCGCTAGTCTGAGGTGCTGCCTGTTTGTCCGTAGTCACCGTGCTGCCAGCCGTCGGTAATGAAAGTTCCGGCTGCTTAGCCGAAGCCGTTGCCTCTATCGCAGTGCCCCCTGTCGTTCCAATCGGCGTGACACTAACGTTAGCTGTCGCTAGCGAGCGAGATGGGCTCTCTCGAGAACTAACCTTTTCCGTTGACAGAGATTCTTGGAAATTCGTTTTAGAAGGCCATCTAGATCGTTCACCTAATACAAAATATGTAAAATATTTAGAAAAATAAAATTATGGAGTTAATACTCTTAGTCTATTATGATTATCAATAGCCAACATTAGGTTTGACAAAATTTATTTAAAATTAGCAAACAGGTTAGAGCTTGTACTAATATTTAAAAGATGCGTGTGTTCTGGAAATTTATTCCGATATTCTGAGTCTCAATTAGAGCCGCGACTACATACACGTTTTCCGTGACTGCCTCCTCAGAAGCTTCTTGTAGAATAAGTCTACGAGATCTGGACATTTGCATACAAAGTCTGCGGCCGCCATCTTGTTTCGGCCGACGAGAATATTAGGTTTTTCAATACCTCGAAAAGAACGAGATAGCCCGACTAGAAATGAATCAGGCAGGTCATGGGGCGCGGGTAAGGTCCTCCTAAGGCCCTCGAACTGCCTTATGAGGCCCTGACGTGAGCCCCATGACCTGCCTGATTTATTTCTAGTCGGGAGGCTTCGTGAGTAGCTTTTCTTTGCATAGTTTCTCATCCAAGAATCTCTTGATGCTCCGCTAGACCGACTTGAACAAGACTCAGATGACGAGCTGATGGACAAATGGCGACGAGACCTCCTTTTCCGTTTCAACTTCTTTCTCACCAATTTAGCGACTTCTTTCGCGATCCTTTCTTCGTTACACTCTTCCGATGAATAATTCCGGCTTCTCAAAGTTTTCTTCTTACGATGCGGCATCTTTCCGATTCTATTCTCGCTTTTTCTTAGGAGCTATGCTCTGGACATAGGACGTCTTCGACACAAAAGACAAGAGTGAACAGGAGCGCCACCCGCCGGGCCGCAGTCCAGGCGGATTTTGGCTTTGCTAGTTTGCTTTGAATGTGCGGTGTTTGAGGGCGCAAGGGTGGGGTACTACGTAATTGATTTTGAAGGAGGAAGCGCGATTTACAATTTACATTTATGTCTTCACATATCGAAATAATTGCAGAAAAGTTTTATTGCTTGCTTAATTATGCCGATACTGCTCTGTATCAATAACTATACTTGCTAGTTCGCTTTGAATAAGAAGTTGAAACGTTAATTAAGCTTCTTTTTACCTTACTTGCATTTAAATTATTTTTTTTGTAATTTTTTTAAACGTCGTTTTATTTAAACTCCTAAAAGTAGGCGCTAATTAACAAAATATATTAAATTAAATATATTAAATTAATATACTAAAATTTTATATTAAATTTTATATTAAAATTTTTTAGTATATTAAATATATTAAATTTAATTTTACAGTTTTAAAAAGATAAAAGTTATTTAATTAACCTCAATATTTGAACTAACTACCTCTTTGAAAAATTGAGTGTATTTTACTGTAAAACTGTTTTTATTAATGAATTATAATTTAATTTGATTGCCTTTAATTTTCACGGATATTTTATACCCAAATTAGTAGAATCCAATGATAAAAATGAAAAATATCATTCGGATACGTCCTATCGAAAAAGAAACAGGTTTAACCAAGTTTAGAAAATTGCTAAAACTATAAGATAAAGCACGGAAAGACCGTGAATGTATAAGACATTGTCGATTTTCTTGGTGAAAAGAGGGCAGAGGCGCTAAACTTGACAGGTGCAATCTCTGTCTCGCAGGGAGGAGGCGTTTGCACGCGTCGCAGCAACGCGGAGAGTGAAAGAGGCCGGCTGCACGCACGATACCGCTTGAACCGTTGGGTAGAAAAAGGTCCGAGAGGCGACAGCTCAGATAAAATGCGACACGCTGCAACTGACACGCAATTAGCGGGATTATCTCGTTGCGCGATCGCAAATCGGGATTAGCGCCCTTGCGCGATTTACTGGCGAGCGGCCACCTCTCTTTATCTACTTTTCCCCTTTTGCGCCGCCTAGCTCTCGCTCACTTTTTACTTCGACGTTTCACCAATTCGCTATCGCTTTATCGGCTTTTATATATCCAGTAAAAGCTTTTTTGCCGCTCGCGCGAGAGCTGTGCGTTCAGTGATTCGAGAAATTTGGAATTCAATTTACTACACGCTTGAAAATATCCACGAGAGCGAAGGAGAGGGAGCCGATAACTCTCGTAAATTCTAATTCCCAGCCCCGACACTCTGATGCGTCGATGACGCGCGGAATTTTATTATACTTGCCGCAGTCGAGCTGAAAATAAGACTAGGAGAAAAAACGTCGGCTGTAGGTTATCTGCAGTTGCAGCGCGAAATTCGCCCCACGCAAATGCAAGCGCGCTCATAAAAGACTCGGGGAAACTTTGTGAGAAAGAGCCCCGAATTCTTCGCGTTATTGACGGAACTTTATTTCTCATTCGGCTTTTTTTCCTCGGCATTTTACGCGATGCCGAAATGCGACGCAAGCCACGCCGAGCGCTGCGCGTACTATTGTGCCGTAAAACTGTTAATACGAAAAGAAAAAAAAAGAAAATCCAAGCGGCTCCGATGTAAACGTTTACTTCAGACATCAAAATGAACTTTAATGGTCGCGCGCACTGTCGGAAAAGCGGAGGATTCATCCGCAGCACTGAATTGAAAAACGCTGTCATAGTTTCACCGGATAGGCATAATTGTTTAGAGATTGCGCGCACAAGTATCAACTGTTACAATTTATTTTTCCGCTCCGGCGCTTCTCGCCCAATCGCCGACTGTAAAAATGTATATACTGCTGCGGATTTGATAGCGCTGCGGCGCTCTAAAGTAGGAAAAAAAAGCTACAGCGACAAATTTGCGCGCGTAACAAAGTGCCGAATAAAATCGTTGGGGCCGCGCGCCGGCTCAATTTATAATGGTAATCCAGTTTAAAAAAATTTAAGGAAATTATTGCCCGAGATTCCCGTGGCAAACAAGAGAAAAAGCATTACAGCCGCTGCTCCGATAGCGTAAGTAACGCGCGCACCGATAGAGTAATTAACGAGACAGGCCGCGTAGCGCGTTTTCCTTCTCTCTTCTGCAGCGCTTACGTGCCCGCAAGGCCTACCGGTTCCCCCACTCCCGGCAAAGTATGTGCAGCGACTTTCCTCGTTTCGTCGAGGAAACATTCAGTCGCCTCGTTGTCATTCGGCTGCGATAACGCCTTGCGTAAATAGCCGGGTAAAGTACACGCTTGGCTTTTCCTCCTTTGCTTTATTATCTCGTGCACGTGTGCCGAGCGGCAGGCTGCTTTTCGATACTTTGTCGCAAGGATTTTTCTGCCGGTGTGCGCGAGAAACTGAACGCTGCCTTTCCGCTGAAGGATTTATCGCTCTTTATTTTTCTTTTCTTCAACTTTTCCCATTGTGTGATTTTTCCATTCGATCCGTTTGATCATTCGGGCGTTCGCGGCACTTTTTGACATCTGTTTCGATTGTGTGTGCGTGTTTACGTGCAAGCGGCCGCGCAGCCCAGTGTGGACGGCTGCAGAAAGTGGCGCGCCGAACTTGCTAAAACTTTCGGCAAATATAAATTTTTACTCTTGTTTGGCCCGACGTATTCAAGTTTATAAAATCAAGTTATACGGTAAGCTCCAGAGTAAAGCTAGAACTCATACGTTACTTTCAACTGGAAATAGAAAAAGTAAATAGAGCTAAAATCACATATTGACTTTGATAAGTGATTATTCAAAATAAAGCGCCAAAGTTACTGGAAAATTCATCTCTTGCATGCAAAACAAATATCATATTGAACTTTAAAACAATCAATAAATAGTAATTCAATTAATTTTTAATCTGCAGTTACTTTTAGCAAAGTTATAAGAGCGAAATGATTCGAAATATGCATTAAATTTTGTAGCGAGCATTTCGAAACTGACATGCAAATTTTATGTCAAGGCCAGTAGAAAAAACTTATATGCTTGCTAGCGATATCATTTAGAAAATAAGTGCGCATGCACGCGCTCGCCTACGAAATTTCTCGGCGTCTTTAACGTTATCTTTAAAAAGTTGAATATAGATCTTCTGTATAATGATACGGAACATTTTAAACTTCTAGGTCTAGAAATAAACTTTTTTTATATAAAAGTAAATAAGGTAATTAAACTAATTTTGTTTTAAGAAAAATAAATGAAATAAAAATGATATTCTTATCTGACAAACGTATGCGTTAACTATTCAACTTATGATTCATTGATTGTGAAGGTAAAATAAATCTGATAAAGAAGTTAAATAAATATATTAAATACAGTTAATATTTTAAGCTTAATATCAATTACTTATTAATATTCACAATTATTCGCTTATTAATTTTATTGTTGTTCATTGAAATCAATTGAAAAATAACAAAATTTTAAGGGCTTATGTAGAATATCTACATCATTAGCAATGTACATTTTTTGTTAAAAAAATATGTTTCTTTTATTATTTCAAAAAATCTTACTTGTTGTCACTACTTATATTGTCACTCTGATTATCAAATTTCTTTTTAAATACGGGTATTCATAGTTAGCTTAAATTAAGGATAGAAGAAACGAATGTGAATAGATTTAAATAATAATTCAGGTGTTTTCTAGAATAAATTTTACGATACGATAACAGGTTTGGATAAAAACTTTTTCTAGCATCAAACTGATAAAAAGCATAAAAGAGTTTTGTAGTTTTTCAATTTTCACGTACGTTTCGCATAATATATTCATTGCAAGACAGTCCGTTCTAGCTCTAAAAGTATCATTTCCGATCATTCGAAGCGCATCGATCACAATTACGCAGCCATAAATTCCAGAGCCGAAGCCCAGGGGAGATTCGAATCGCAATCGGGCTCGCTTTCAATATTCGCATCTCAGTATTAAAGAGCGCCCACGCGGCAGCAGCTCCTCCTGCAGGAGAGGTCGCCGTTTTACGATCGGCACTGCGGAACGATCCCTCGTAAAAACGAAGATAATCGTCGCGGCGGGCTGCGCCGCCGGAACGCCGCGCTCTCGAAAATAGGTGAAAACAAAGTGGCCCCGTATGGGCAAACAAATCACGCGGAGGAATCCCCGTCGTCGCACTCGAGTCACGCGCAGCACCTTTTTCATTTTTACCCGAGTACATAAATGCATCGCTCAAAACAGGGGGCGCCAAGCCTTTCCTACGACTGTCGAGGGCTCAGGACTATTAAAGTCGCGTATCGAACGATATAACACTCCCGCTAGCATTCTTTCACGCGCCCTCCCTATATACGTACCTACTGCACGAATGTCGAGAACAAGATTCCAAGATCGTGCAGCTTTTGCCTCGTGCAAGCGTAACTCGGGCTTCCGGAAAATTCTGAAATATTTTGCGCCTTGTTTACCGCTCAGAATTTAACTGCTTTAGTTCGATAAGCAGCTTTTATTGTTATTTTTTCACGACTGCAGTGACAGCAGTCGGATCAAACATTTTCCTAAAATGATTTATCGATGACAGCTTACTTTTCCATTTTTATCAGTGCTTATTAAATTTGAATTCATCACATAGGGATTGATACCACTATCGCAAAAAATATATATTTTTCAGCTCAAAAAAAGCTTTAACAACTCCACGTTTTTTTTTTTTTTTCGGCAGGTGTTTTATTTCGCTCGGAAAAATGACAGATAGTAGCGACGAATCCGTGTTAAGACAAAGAAAAGGTACCATTTTACATGATTTACTGTTATTTACATCTGTGATATTTATGAAACTAATATTTGATTTAGTAGAAAATGAGGAAAAAGTTACCGAGAGGGCAGAGACTGATAAAGATTCAAGCAAGATTGAAGAAAAGGAACCAGAAGCTCAAACCACGTGGCAAATTGTTAAATATTATTTCAACAGATTTAGATACTACCACTTTGTGATTGCTGATACAATCGATCTCTATGCATCTGCAGCTTGCCTTTGGATAATCAATATGTATTTCAAATTATTTATGGGTATTGGCCCTGAGGCACCATCAGTATTGAGCGAAGACAGTTGATCATTTGTCCCTAAATTTACTTGCATAAATCAAAACTGCTACTTTTATCAAAAAGGTATTGTTAATAAAAAAATATTTATTTCTGATAGTTGATTAATAAATTAAAATGTTGTATATTATAACATTCGAGTATTAATGATATTTAGTCCCTTAAAATCTAATCTTTATGTATTTCTTTCATATTATATACAATATTAAATTACTGTTATTTGCATTTTTCAAAGTGCATATAATTCCTGGCGTTTTACTCTGCGCTGTACATATATGTTTGACCGTTACATAATATAATTAAATGGGAATTTTTAGGGCGTTGATTATGTAAATACGAGTCCAAATTTTTAAAATTCAAAGTGCAAACACAATATGACTGACCGAATTGTAGAAAATTTCAGTAAACCTTTTAGCTAAAACCTTGACAGATTTTACAATAAAAACTAGGATTTTTAGTTATTTTAGTTTCCAAGTTTAACGGTATAGTACAAATATATATTTCTAATATTTTAATTTAAGTAGCCTCAAATTAAAATTAAAATTCCAAATTTTGAAAATGTAAATTTTAATTTGTAATCGAAACTTTAAACAATTGGAAAATACGCAATCACTGGTATATGATTTATGCCATTACAATAATATAATAACATAGTTTTGATATTAACGTATATAAGTGTTCTTACGTGTAATTACAACATGATAGAAGTATTTGTATTATAGTAATAGCAGTTTAAAATAAATTTTTTTCCGATGTTTATTCGTTTATTATTTAATTTTTTATTCAATTACACAATAATTATTAAACGACGAATGATAATGGATTAAATTTAAAAAAAAAATTTTTTGTTGCTTCTTTTATTCGTGTTTTAGCTATTCATTGTTAAAAAAATCATTAATTCTCGACAGACCTCTACAACGTTTTCTTCTAATTAAAAAAACTAATATAAAAACAACGGAAATACATAGTCATGATAATATTAAAGCACTATCTTTAAACATTAACTTCAACGATAAGAAGTTCATTATATATGCCACATATTTCCTCCCGATTCATCTACTGCAGCATATCAAGAGTTTTTACATTCGGTGGAATCCTTACACAATAAATATAGCGACTATGAGTTCATTATTAAATTTATCACCTGATAAACGTCCTCAACTGCCTCTGCTATTTCAAACTTGTGCCGTCGTGGATCATAATCAGTTATACCCTGTACATAGATCCAAGGGCTATACATTGGACCTACTGTTCGCCAATCCTAACTTATACTCACCCAATGGATCTGCAAGAAGAACTAGTGAAATGTGACCCGCACCATCCATCTGCTATCTTCAACATTATCGTGCCGCGGCAAGAGTTAAGATCCAGCACACCTGTGTGTCGCAGAGCCTCCGTAAATGTCGACTATAATCTGTGAATGAGTACCTAGGGAATAATAATTTTATTGCGCTTTCAAATCCCAATTGGAACTTATTAGCTGTATAGATTTCAAAACAAAGGTAATATTTTTTTTACACAATAATTTGGCAATCAGATAGAAAGTTGAAAACGATTTTACATGCTGATTTTTATTTTTCTCTTGAAATTTTAGCCAATTTTTTTTAATTTCCATTATATATGGATTTGATGTTACATTAATTTGGATTTTTTTAAGACTTTGGAGAACTGAAAAAGCATCAGTAAAAATATAGACATTTTGTTCAGTTTACTCTAGTGTTAATTTCGTAGCATCTAGTATTGCTATTGTTTCTGCAGTGGGGATCGATGTATTGAGGTCTAGTTTTTTTTTGTATTTTAATATTGTTTGAAGGGCTATAGCAAGCTGAGCCTACGATTAGGTTTTTCTCGTTTTTACTACCATCTGTGAATATTTCGTATGCGTGATTTCGAATGATAAGTTCCCGTATCTTGACATTAGGATCTGGGTCGTATTTTAATTTGTGCCCGAATTCAGTTTTAATTGGAAATATGGCTATTAAAACCTTATTATAGCCGTGTAAATATGGTACAAAAGAATCTTCTTACACATCATTGTTGAAAGATCAACTGTACACGGAGAGAAATACCTGATTAAAAATTAGTATAGTCTATCGTAATCGAAGGACAAACTCGCACTATCCTGAA
>JAWWEM010053415.1:0-37450 GCA_035582935.1 Ormyrus thymus | reverse complement strand
AGAGGAAAAACGGGTCCATCATCCGTAGATGCGGCTGATGCAGAACAATGGCCGCTGGCCAGCTTGACCAGCCGCAGGCTCATCTCCCCTCGCGGCTACTTTGTGTCTGTATTGTCCCGCGCTGGAGCTAATCATTTTGTTTTGACGGCTCGTGAAGGAGAGAAAAACGAGCGGAGAAAGCGAACGCGGCGGCCCGCGAAAACGAGCGTTCCCAGCTCGGGATAATAATTGTCATTTCATTATTGTTAGACGGATGTTTTTGCCTGTGTTAATTCTGCCTTGATTAAAGTTTTATGTGTTAACGGACTTTACTTTTTATTGAAAGTCTAGTGTGTCAAATAGAGAAAATAAGAATTTATTTTTTAATTTTTTATGTTCTCATCACAAAAAAGTTCTGTCAACCTGACTAGAAAGTAATGTCTTCATTATTTAAGAAATTTTTCTAAGAGTAAAGTATGTGCAAGAAATTGTGACATGCAATAACTTGAGTAAATTTGCAAGCGCTTGTTAACGGCAATCATTTTGAGACACGAATAAGCAAGCAGATTACATTAATTATAAGCAGTATAGGATATGATAAATGTACCGGTTACATAAACCAATATTTAAAATTGAGTAATTTCAGCTAAAAGTATTAGCTGTCTTTTTATAATTTTTTTTTTAAAAGCGTTCTAATCTTATATTTTAAGACGTTTTAAAAAACGCTGCAGGCATTGTAAGTTTTGTAACTGAAATAGTAGAGTACAGTATATACAAAAAATTAGTCAAACACAAATATAAAACATTTTTTTCACCGACACGTTTATTTTAATCTAATAAAAGTATCACGTTCGTTTTACTAAACGTTGCCTGACAAGTGCTGAAAACAACCCTCTTTAGGTAGGAGGTGGAAAGTATTGTACCGCTGCTGTCAAATACTACGTCGGTATGGCAGCCCACCTTTCTCTAACGGTACATGATATTAGAAAAAGCATAATTCTAGCATCAGTCGATAAATCTAGTGAAAGTATTTTCCCACTTTTCACTCAATGTATACTAAATATTTCTCTTTCAGTAACTTACCTTCTACAGATATTAAAAAAGTAGATTATTTGGTAGAATTAAATTTTCAACCCTTATATTTATTTCCTTAAGGATGCACATTCTCAACTAATTTATACTTCTTTACTTCCATTATACCGTTTATTTTTGATCTTTCAAAGCTCTGACTTAATTATCGAAACAGCTCATTTTTTCTGAACTCGTCGAACAAGTTTTACGCAACGGATTTAGAATTCCCATATATAGTTTTATTGGCTGCACTCCCGTCGAAAAAGTCCAAATGAACGCCAGGAGAGAAATAAAGTTTAGGATAGCTTTATTGTTTTCAGTATTGGCACACTCGTACATTCCATTTTGATTACAACGCTGTTAGCAGAGCGCGTCAGCCTCGACGGGAAGGAGTTTACGGTCCGCGAGCCGGCAGGAAATGCGCCGAGCGACACTCCGTTCCCGCGAAAATAGTCTCGAGCCGCGGGCTCCGACTCCTCCGGGCAATTCGGTCAGGCTGAGTCGAGGAAAGGCTTCTTACCACTTGCTGTGCCAGCCGCCGCCGTGGCCCGACCAGCCGTGTCCGCTGCTGATTACGTGGATCGTGGGCCAGCCAGACCATCCCTGGCCACCCGACCAGCCGTGGCCTCCTGACCAGCCGTGGCCTCCTGACCAACCGTGGCCTCCTGACCAGCCGTGGCTCAGGCTGCTTGAACATTGTTTGGTTTTAATAGTGCAGACAGAATTTTAGCAGAAGGGGCTGTTGATGTAATTTAATTGTCGATAATTCATTCGTCTTTTAGCTAAATCATAAACTTGGAGAGTTAAGTTTTATGGATAATTTTTCATTTGGAGAAGAATATCATAAGTCGTAAATATTCCAAGAGAATTTAGTGGTATTTAAACTAAATATTTAATTAGTCTCCTTTTTGATTAGAAATGAGGCTATTTAAAATAATTTCATTTAATTACTTCCCTTTTTTATGTAAGTGAAAAAAGTAAAAGTTTACTGTAATAAAGGAAAGTTAATTTTTTATTGTACAATATGTAAATTTTCGGTTGAGTGAAGCGTCAAATGACATTCTTTAAAACTGTAATTTCATTTTGCATAAAGGATTGCTTTCAGCAAGGTATTTCTGGCCAACGAGAAAGGAAATTCCAAATGTTTCCCTTTATACGAGCAAGTTTTAACTTTATTGTCCACAGCTACCTGTCAACCTTTCGAATGTTTAAATTTTACATTCTTTCTCAGGGCCACTGCTAACCAATCATTTCAGCTGCACTTTACAAAAACATTGTTCCATTACCTCCGTTGCCGTATTGTGCGAGCTCTTTAAAAATAAAAGTGTAATATCTTAGCCTAATGAGGCAAAAAGAAATATCTGTAATCCATTTTAAAATGCAGTTTCTTCGCTTTAGCTTGAAAAAGAAAATATTTATGACTTTGAACGTAAGAAAGGTGCTACCTGCGAGCGTTGGGCTGTTATAATAGATCCCGCCGTTTGAAAGCAGTGCTTCTTGTCCGTTCAATGCACAATAAAAAAAAATATTAAGACACACTTTGCCCTCTTTACGCATTAGAACTCTTATCCCAGCGAGCGAGCGGGATATTATTCACGAGCGAAATTGCCTGAAAAGTTAAATCTGCACTTACATTGGCCATCCGATGCTAACGTGTCCGTGGCCGATGGATGGCCAGGCCCAAGGGCTCCAGCCGTGGCTTCTCTTCTCTATCTTCTTCTCGTCCGCTGCCTTTTCAATTTCTTCTGGTTCTCGAACGACGCCCTGCTCTTGCGCGCCGACGTCATTGTACGCCTCGAACGGCTTGGACACGAGCGTGTGTCCGACGGCCAAGCCGACCAGCGAGAGGAGTAGCTGCAAAATGACACATCGAAGGCATTACAGATCACCAACACGTGCACAATACTTCGGACGGATTTTTTCAAACTATGAATTCTAAATCATAAAACACTGGCGGATATCGGGGTGGAAAAATTTCTTTAAAAAGCTCCCCTAAGAGATAAAAAAAATGAGCAAGATTCGAATGCGTGGAATTGACTAATTGAGGAATTATTCGTTCCCATTTACAGTTTTGGATAAACAAATGAATCTTCGCGCAGGGCAAATAATCAACTCTCCATACGTCGATCAGTAAATCTTACCAGCAGTTTCATTTTTCCGGCGCGTTTCTACAACTCGGTCTATCCGACTGATACAGTTTCCGAGACTGACCCGCACTTTTATACCGCGCACAAAATGCAACTCGTTTGTGTCATTATGGTGAATTCCCGGGACACCGGTATCGGGTCCAGACTCCGCTAACAACTCGGTCCACGAGCCCCCGGCCACTCCCCGGGCCGCGGAATTGCAAAACACGCGTTACGGCCTCTTACGCATCCGACGCCGCGGAAAAAAAAAGAAACAAATCCCCGCGGCCGATATACGTATGCCCGATAAAGCGTCGCTCGCGCAATCCGGACGGATTCGAAGGAGCGGGAAGAGAACGAGTCGTTACGCGTGGGGTTACGCTTCCGATCGGCCCGTTTGGAGATGAGTCACGGGGAGACCTTTTCTTGCGCCGCGAGGCGTTTCCTGACTTTCTCGATCGCCGCCGCCGCCGCCGCGTGAAGAACCGAACGAGGAAGTCCAGCGGATTTATCGGCCTGTCGGCGGCTCTGCTTATTACGCGATTTTCGAGATCGGCTGCCGCGTTTGCTTAGGGCTCGTTTCTCTGGCTTTGCTCATTACGGCGGAAGAGAAACAAATAACGGGGAGCGTAAGAAAATTATAGTATCAAAATTTTACGGCCGCTTTTTGACGGCGAGCGATTGTCTCGGGAATGCAAAAATGCTTTAAAGTCATTATTGTAATGAGCGAAAGTATGATTGGTTATTATACAGCGAAGGAATAGAAGGAATCGCACATCAGGAAATATAAAGATCAGTTAATTCATAAATTATTTTGTGTAAATTCACTGCATCTTAACTCTTACATTCATTAAGTATTAAATTTTGTTTAATGTTCGCAGTTACTTTTAATTACATCGTATATTGCATTACTTTTGTTGAAAATAGTACGATAAAATTTAATTATAATTAGGTAATTAGGCAAATATCTATTTATTATTAGTAACTTACATAAATACATCAGAATCGTTGAAATAACTTTAATGTGCAAATAATAGCCAAGTCGAATCCTATGCTAGTTTTTAATTTTCTCTTACTTAACAGGATTGCACAGAAGTAAATAAATGCTCCGCATTTTCGGCCATTTAAAAACTGAGGGCTGCACACTGAGTTCCTAAACAAGCATAACTCGCGGTTAGCGGCAATTAACTTGCAAAACTCTTCCCAATAAATCGGCGCCGCGTCGGCATTTTTCTCGCGCCATTCAAAATTGCTCGCTCGGCGCAATCAACTGAAACCGGATTCCCGCGTCCGGCGAGCTCCGGAGATTCACAAGCAGCTCCAATTAAAGGCCACCGGGTCCCGCGGAGGTGTGATCGTAGCTTGCAGCGGCGCACGTTTGGCGAGCGATTTCGCGGTTCGGGGAAAAAAATAAAGCAGGCCGCTCGTAAATCTTGCTTTTTGCATACGATCGCTTTGGGCGGTTTGCGGACTAGTTGGGACTAGAAAAGCTGCTCTTTATGGATGTCTAATTAATGGTGAGCTGGGCTTAAAAATGGTAATGCGACTTTTATTGTACTTGTTAGATCTGAAACTACTTGTTGCTTGACGGAATAATTGGAAAATATTATCCAAAACCAATGATTGGATCCAACAAGTATTTTAATCATAATTAAACCTTTTCTGTTTAACTATATAAAATAGCGAACGAAGAATTACTTAATTTTAAAGTAAAGTATTTAATGAAGAGACTTTAAAAGATTGCAATTACTGTTTTATAAATTCTTAATAGTATCTTAAAATAGTATTTGTTTTATAAATTCTATTAATAGCATCTTAAACCGGAAAAATAACCGCAATTAGATTTCAACCACAAAATTGCAACGACTCAGTAAGCTAAGTGGATCATTGAGATTTCAGTAGAATACGCAGCTTCTGCCCCTTTTTGTCTAGCAGAATTCAATTAAAAAAAAAAATATATCATTATTGGATAAATAATACTAAAAATTAAAAAAGAATTAAACAAATTTGAAATTATTTTGATTCATTATTTAAAAACGATTTGTATAAAATAACGCCCAAGTTTTTTTATTTTCCATTTGGTATATACTATTTTCAAGATCGTTCTATTGTGTCAAATAGTGCAAAAATTTTTCAATTTAAAACGAAAAAAACCATATTTTTAAGTTCTCATTTTTTAATTAGCTTCATTTTTTTCTTTAAATCTAATTGATATCATTCTGTGAGACATTTCAGCACATTTGGGAGGAAATGGATTAATTAGTTTTATTTCGTATTTTTAGTACATAAAATGTTCAATACCGGAATTTAATAACTCTTTTTCCTGAAGAATCTTAAGAAGTCGATTTAAGCATTGAAATAAATTTTAAATGCATTTGTCAATAGCGGTATTAAACTTAGCATTAAACTGAAGTTTAAAAAATTTTAAAAAAGCTACACTTCCAACTGATTAAATTCAATTATAATAAATAAAATTTCGTTGAATGACCTACGGAAATACTCTACTTTCTATAAAGTTATAAATCAGCTTTCCAAGTACATTTCAATTTTTTACTTTATTATCGCTTACTTTGCAATATCAAACAGGATAAGGCAGGCTGTGTTTTCAACTGACATTGAAAAGTAACGCATCCTGCCTTTTTAAAAGATTATTTTTGCAGTAGAAAGTATATGCTTCAACATGAAAATAATTTTATAGTCAAAAGCATCATACCAAAAAAGTCAATCTAGTCATTTTTAAAGTTGTGTAAGAGGCGGGCAATCTATTTTTAAGTGCAAAAATGAAATAATGCAACTTTATTTCATGACTTGAAATTCTAAATTAAGCAATTACAGAAGAAAATCTCTTTCGATTATTTGTTTTTTTAAACGGTTCATTCGAGATTTAGGTAAATTTTACGGTAATAAACCAGATAATTGCGTAGCGAAAGATTGCTTCAATGGGCAATCGACACTTTTCTAGAAATTAACCTAAATATAAACTAAAATCGTTCTAGAACGTTAATTTACTACATGCACATCCGACAATAAGAAGTTCGTTGACTCTCAAGTTATTATTTAACCTTAAGTTTAATTCCGGATTGACACAGGTTTAACGCATTTCCTTAATAAAAGTTAAAGAATTCAGTTTCCTTGACACTAAACTATCTTCAAGCAAAGATACAGCCCTTTTCCCTCGTAAAGATTCAATTCTATTTGCTCAGAGTAAACTTAGAAGATTACTATTCTACAAAGCGATAAAGTTCTATCACAACCTACGATTACGTGAAAAGTCGTACAAAACCCGTCCATGAAACTAGTTTAATTAGATCGAAGCCCCCCTTAGCTTTTATGATAATAAAATTTTTAATGGCACAGCACCCGTTGGTCAACGAAATTACACAATTGGATCTCCCAGAAAGTCGCCTCCACTCCTCATGTCGCAACCGGCAGTCGCGAGTCCTCCGAATTTAATTTTTTCAATCGAAAGACTCCTCCAGACCGCGATTACCTCATACTTCCACCCTGCAAAAAAAAGGAGACAAATTCAAATATGTTTTGCCCTGCTCGCGAAGCGAAATTCGCGCACATTCTGGTTTCCTTTTTCGCTGGATTTTTTCTCTCCGCGAAACCGCGGCTTTCTCCGGCGGCCGGTTCGCCAACTGTCGTAAGTGAATCCAAAGCCGTCGGCGATTGGATAATGCCCGGCGCGCTTCTTATCCGCACGGGATGCGGCCGTCGCGGAGAATGGAAAGTCGAATGTCATCGCGACATTTTGCGACTGGGCGTCACGCTTCAAGCTCCATCGCCCGACGAAACGTCGCCGCGGCAAGACCGCATCCTGATTTATCTTGTAATCGCTATTAATTATAAACCGAACACCGAGCTGCAAGTTTTTCGGTTATTTGTGTATTTGTGAAAATTTAATGGGTTTGAAAGTTTTTTGCAGGCGCGAGAATAGATGTAATATAATCTTCTAGAATCTTCAGCTGTAGACATAACTTTTAGCATTACCAAAACAGAATACGGAATGTGCACAATAGGACGACATTTTAAAACCTACTGATAAGCTATCATATAAAATACGATTTATAGTTTGATGGCCTAAAATAATTAAAGGCTGAATGATTATAGCTTTTTTCACGTCCTAATTTAAGAAGCTTACCCCGCACTGTTTTTAGCATACTACTCTGATGGTAGCAATAGCTAATAGGGATAAGCGTGTGTGGCTTATTCCTTCGTAGAAGCTAAGAGGAAACTACAAGTAGCAAAATTTAACGCGGAAAGTCCTTACCTGGGTTAAAAATTCCCTTTCTCTTAAAACTTTCTTTTTTGCTCTTATCGTGCTGTTGCTGCGTTTTCTACCCAGCCTGCAGCAAGCTATATTTCTCTACCTACTTTTTCTCAGGATATTTATTGTTCCTTCCTTTTTCTTTGCCAATCTCAGATATATGCTCAGATTCTAAACAGACCTGCACAGGATACACGTGATTAGGTCTTCCGTATTTTGGTTGACTTCACTTATGGCCCGAATATTACCCCAATTAGACTCAAGCACGATACAGGCCGTTAAAGCTCCCTTCTTTTGTAATAAACCTTCCTAGCTTGCCAATTTAATCAACTTAAGCTAAGGTATTTTTCTTTACAGTACGTGCACCGGACGCATATGCCTTTACGAAAATTGTTCTGTTTTTCAAGATTCTCTAACGGTTTCTGCCTTCTTTATTTCAAACGCACTTAAGATTTTATAATTTTTATAAAAAGCTAGTAACCTTTTTATTATTTTAGACGGTTCGATTAAATCTAGTGTTATCTGCATTGAAAAGGTTGCGAGAACTTCGTTCTGAGTTATAAAATAACGGAAAGTAGTTTTTACTTTCTTTTTATTGCAGAAATAAAACCATGTAAAAAGGAATGCCTTTTATTATTACGATTAAGTTCATTTGCGCCTGCATAAAAGGAAAAGTTTTAGGTGCAAGAGAAATTTTTATGGCTTCTTGTTATTGGAGACCAAAAGTGGTTTTCAAAGCTAAATGATAACGGATCTAAGAATTTTATTGTAATTGCATAAATACGATTAAATTATTTAATTTATAATAAATTCCGTACTTTCTATTAATTGCTACCATTATAGTACAAAAAATCGCACAAGTTTTTGTTTTGGGCTTTATAACGAAATATTTAGATCAATATTTGTATACAAATTTCAACTGCTACAATTAAATTAAGAATAATTAACAATACTTTTCAAAAAAATATATAATTGATTTACTTTTAAATACAATTTCACAGAAAGAACCGATATAAATTTTTATTACATATTTTTTATGGCCTTTAGAACAATCAAATATGTAATTTCAATTTGGACTACATTTCTCAATAAACCACAAATTTTAGTACACCAAAAAATTTTAAAAATTAACAGAAAATTGCTAAATTCAATTTAGCTGTTGTATATTTAAGAGCTTCATAAATAACTATATTAGCTATATTGAAGTTATAAAAATTAATAACAAATATATTTGAAAATAATAAAAAATTAAATTTTCTCGAAGCAAACACATTATCTTAATAAAAAAGCTGTCGTTAAGCAATGATTATATACAAAATAAGCTGGTAAAATTTGACAAATAACTTTCTAGCAATTACATTAATTCAATATTGGCGGGGAAAATAGAGCGCAGTTAATAATTCTCATTTGCATAAGCAACGAGCCAGACAAAAAGTGCCAGCAGTTTGGACACAAAGCGGCGCAAAGAAAGTCGCCAATATCGTACTTATGTTCATGAGAAAATGCTCAACATGCAGCTCTCGGGCTGTTGCGCCCAGTTTTCTGGGTCGCCGCGGTTTCGCTCGTTTTTTCACACATTTGCCAATAATTCATTCTTCGCGCAAGCCGGTAATTGCAATTTACGATCGACGCAGGGATAATTAAAGAACGCAGAATTTTCGAGTCTCCGAGGGAGACTGGGGAAACTGCGGGAGACCGGGAGAGAGGAGGTAGTGGGGGTGGCAGGACTCTCAAGTTTTTGCCTGCGCTAAGCCGTGCCGCTTCACTTGGCTCTAATCAACAGGTGGACCTGTACAATTGAAGAGAAACTCTCACAACGGTCCTTTCCGATATTATGCAAAATCTGCCCCACTCAACCGGCTATTGTTTAACGGCGTTTGGCAGCCACTGGACGCCGGTCAGTTCGCGGAGAGAACTCGGACCTGCCTGACATAATTCTAGCTGCGAGATTATTGATCTTGATTTATCGAACTGCGACAGTTGCCGCTTGCGGCACCCAGCAATCGCGCAATTTACACTTCATTACTGTAAATTTTGAACGACACGCAAGTGATTTAAATTAATTATTTTGAAACCTACTTTGGTTATTTTTTTTTGTTTCGAAGTGACTTTTGCTACGTTACTGGAATTATTCCTCGAATAAGATTTGTAAGATTTAAAGTAATTCTACTTCCAATAAAATAATATTTTAAGACTGTTTTATGGTTCCTGTCGTAAGTGATTACTAAAAGTTTTAGTGATAGTAACTATTGTGCATCTTGAAGTAAACCTAAAATGTGTAAACTATATAAATGAATTATTTTGAGATGCAATGGTTTCGATGGATAGCATCAAGAGTTCCGCAGTGATGAAGCTCTTACTTCTGCTGTTTCTTGGACGATCCCTCGGAGTCGTTCGGAGTAATGCTGCAAGTGACGATGAAGCGTTTGGCCAGAAAAGTTATACGTTTGTCAACAACCATGTAAACGAAAGTGACCTCAAGATGATTCGACGAATTGAGAATGAAATGTTGGCACTCAACAGGTCAGATGGACCTCGAGATAAGCGAGCTTTGGGTATTTTGCTCCAAGGATTCATGGAAGCTCTAGGGTATACGATAGCGCCATTCCAAATAGGAACTTTGCCTAATCCAACCCCAGCGGCAATGCCAGCTTCTGCAGCTCCACCGCCAGCTGCAGCTCCAGGAGGAGCTCAGTCAGCGCAACAACAAGCGCCACCTCCGATGCCGCCGCCTATGACTAATGCTACTCCAGCAGCTCCATCTCCAAGACAAAGAGAGACCTTGAGATTTACAGGAGTTCTCAATTTTGGTGATCACACCAATACCTCAAACTTGGTCAGTCACCTTCGGCAATACGAACAAATATTCCATGGACCTCCGACACCAGCAGCACCTCCACCAGCACCTGTGCCGTATATAGATCCCAGGTCTAGCGGTCCGCTTCCAGAACCTCTATTTGTAAAAATTCCCTTGCCAATAGCTCCAAATCTACCACCACCTCAGCCACCATCTCCCATGCCCATTAAAACTATTTACCACGATCATTATACTCGCAAAGACCAAGAAGAAGAATATAAAGGAGAAAAGGATGACGAAGGTCATCATGGTGATTATGAAGAAGAAAACGATAAATCACATCACAGAGAAGAGTACGGAAATGAACACGAACAATACGAGGGAAAACACGATAATTATGATGACAAACATGAAGAAGAATATGGTTCTGCTGAAGAAAAACAAGAAAAAGATAGTAAGAATGAAGATAAGGATGAAGATAAGAATGAAGATAATAATGAAGAATACCAGGAACCAGAAAATAATCTAGGTAAGCATGACGAACCAGAAGATAGAGTTTACGAACATAAGGAATCAGAAGACAGTTTTGAAAACACTAATGAGCCAAAAAATACAGAGAAAGAATACAAAAAAAACGAAAATGTTGTAAAATATAGTATAGAAAACAAAGAATTGCACGATCCCAGTGAAGTCTCTGAAGAGGTGCCAATAGTTGGAAGTAAATATAACCATGAGATGTACGTAGGTGAACCCGATTGGAAAAAAGAACACGAGGATCATCTTTACCAGTTGGCTGCTGAACAAGAAGCCAACGCAGAAGCACTAGCAGAAAAAAATCTGGAAAGAGAGAATGATAGAAGTCGAGAACATGAATTGGATGAAGAAGATGTTCAGTTCCATAATAGTAGAGAAAAGGAAATTAGCGACAAAAATGAAGAGCATGCAGCAAGGATTGAAGCCAATTCAAAAGCAACGCCTTACTATGAAGAAGGAGTCGCAGGTCGCGAAGATGACTACGAACAAGAGACTAAAATTTCTGAGAAACCGGCAAGTGATTCTCAACATAAAGAATCACCATCCACTGAAGTTCCCAAGGAAGCAGAGAAAGTTACAACGGTACCTGTAAGTAGAAGACGTGAAGATTATTCTGATGAAAGTAATGGAAAGCCTTCAAAATATATTAAAAATTATGAGGACTATGACGAAGAAAAGGAAAAACGTCGAAATTATTATGCAACACTACCTATTAGTTACGATAGAGAAAAGTTACGAAAGGATCATACACTGCGCGACAGCTATGGAGAAAGCCTCGAGAAACCTGGAGGCAAAGTGGACGAACGTGTCGCTGGATATTTTACTATGTTCAAGAATCCGCAAACAGGTGTTTACGATCCTACTATCATTAAAAAATTTGAAAATTCTCGTGATAACTCTGACCTGGAAAAGGGATTCAAGAAAATTCTAAAGGAATATGGCGCACCAGAAAGTAAGTATGAAGAATACGAGATTAATGACGAAGATAATGATAAAGTTGAGCATCGTTCAGAAAACAAACCTCGTAAGCCTTCTTCAGAAGATTATGAAGAAGAAAAAAGCGAAGATGTATCAAGAAAAAGCACAAGAAAGTTCTATCCAGAGACTTTACATACGACAGAGTGCGATTGTAATAATATAAGGAATGTGGATACCGAATCCAAAGAATCAAAGAATCCAAGAAAGTTGGTAACAACTGAACCTCCGTCTATCAAAACTGTAGATTCTCCCACAAGTTACGGACCGCACTACTCTACAGTAAAGTATCTTTACGAACCACGAGAGTACGACCAAGGAATCATTGAAAGATTGACGTCATATGATCCACCAACGACAAGGAGGTTTGAGGATAAACCCGATTCGATTTATAATCCCAGTCACACAAGTGTGGAAAGACAACAAGCTATTCGGCCCACGGAAGTTGGCTTACCAGAAAGATTAGCTACAAAGAGCCTTTTACATGAAGCTGAAGCCAAGGAAATTAGAGCTTGGCCTGCGCCTTTTGACTACGTTTTTGATAATTCAGACCGGAGTAATGTTGTCGTCAGGGGAGCAACTCAGACGACATTACATAATTCACATACTCAATTACCAACTCATCAAACGCCTTTCGAAACTACTAAGCCCTGTAAAAATGAACCATTACCAAATCAGTTTGCAGATAAAGTTCAAGCGTTATTAAAAGATCATGAAAATGATAACGTCACTAATCGTCCACGTCGACCAAAAAGTAGAGGAAGGAAAACCAAACAAAACAGCCATCAATCAAATAGAATAAGGTGAGTTGCGTATTTCGACGATTTAAATAAAATAATTTCATTACTATATAAAATTGCAATTCTCAACTATTTCTTTAGTAATCCCCCAACGTTGCGTACCACTCAGGCAACCATTGTCGAGCAACGCAAGAGGCTATCCAGTATCGAAAGACCTGTGAGTTACCGTGAAAGAAGTCGTACACCTACGTTTGCACCACTCATCTCGGAAACTCTTACTCCACACCCCGAGCGAGCCTCTATTGCCAAAGGACCAACGGAGAACATAAGAAACTCCAGGCGCAGAGATCAAAGTGCAAGGCAATCAACCAAAACTCAAGCGACATCGAGAACTAAGCCAACGGTCAAGAGAAAATATAGCGATTTCTCGCCTTCAACGGATAAGCTTTCAAAAGTAGAATCGTCTAATTACGTCGAACGGGATGGCATGTTGATCATACCGGAACCTACACCATATTTCTACAATATAAAGGTTGACGAATTTACGGACGTACCAGAGAGTGATACGGGAAAAGTCAAGATTAAAGAGTACAGGAACCGAATAGCGTCCGTGAAAGTATCTGAATTAAAAGGACTTCATCCCACACCCATGAAGATTATTGTATGATGATATCAAATGCTCTTGTATTGGTATGGTTTGCTGATTTTAATTCAAAAAATAAGAAACGCAAAATAGTATTTAATGTATTGTTTCTGTTTTAGAGAAATATAAGCGACCCAGAGCAAGACTAACATAATTGTATGAAACTGAATAATTGTTAAGAGATTTAAAAAATCTTGTAATTCGTTTGCTAGTCGAATGACGTTTTTCCAATTTATCGAGAAGACTTTTTGTCATAAATATGCAATGTATAAATAGTTAGAAAATTATATTTTATGTTTAATTATTGAAATTTAAATAAAAATTATTAATATATTATAAATAGTTTATTTTATTTAAAAATGAGGTTTATTTTAAAAATTTTCTGTATCAAAAACTCAGAATTTATCTTATTATTAAAATAAACCACGATTTCATTAAGGAATTCTTTATGAATATATATACACATACTGTATTGGCAAATGATTCAAACATTAATTAAAAACTACTACTATAATATTTTAACATCAACCCGCGTGAAAATATTCTATGAGATCTCATGTAAGATCATATGAAATTCATATGAAATCTCAAGGTGATCATGTCTGAAAATCGTTATAAGATCTATGTGAGATTTATATGAGATTTACATGAGGTTCATATGAAATCTCATATAATATTTTCACGCGGGAATACATACTTTGAGAAAAACTTTACATGAGTTTTTAAATGAAAGCAATGTATTTTTACAAATAAAGGCAAAATACTGGGTATAAATCACATTGGATGTGATTTTATGTATGTTTAAAATTAAAATTCATACAGTAAAGGCTATTATATCAACTCTTTATCGCCCTAAAGAATACACTGAAATACTAATTCAAATACAAAATTGAAATAATTGTATTTTCTCAAATTTTCACAGCATCTTGGAAGATTTAAAAATAATATAAATTTTATGATAATTACTTGAAAGAACATAGGATGTGGGATCAATTACGCATAATTTTTTAATCTCCTGCAAAATTAACAAACCTGGATCGTGGCGCCGCCTGCCTGATTACCTAAGTATGAAACCAACTTTAATATTGTAATCAGGTAATCTCTGCAACAGCTGTAGACAGTATCCCTATACCAGTTCATTAGACTACTAAACTACTATACCAGTGCAGCGTATCGAAACAGCTTCAACCGCCATCCGCATAGCGGCGCTAATCATCGCTTAACACACAACGAATACATCATTTTGAGCTTCCTCAGCTCACTTCCTGATCTGATAGACGGACAGTATAATTTAAACAGAAATCTAAAAAATACACGTTTGTGAAATTTTTATTAAAAATAATTAGTGTAGAAATTAAACAGATAAGAAAGTGCAGTTTATGAAATAATAATATGGAACAATCTATGATGGAAGATTTAGAATGCTTCCTTACAAATATAGGAGTTGGTAGACGACCTGCAAATGATTTATTTTTTGAAAATACTTATAAAAGTTGTAAAGTATTTGAACGAATGGGCGTAACTGTTGAAGATGACGAAGAGCTTTGCCATGAAGTGTAATAAACATTAATACAAAAAGTGTTCAAAATTTGACTGTGCATAACCTAAATGTTTGATTTACTTTCCTTTTTAGGATGAAGGAGTTTCTATGCAGTGCTTGTGCAGAAACGTTTAAAAATCTTCTTGATTATGAACTTCACTATCATGAAACTCATCATTTTGTCTGCTCCCAGTGTAAAAAGTGGAGACCAACAGCTCGCTTATTAGAAATTCATGTACAAGAAGTTCATGATAATTTTTTCAAACTTTTAGCAGAAAAGCAACCAATGGTAAATATTTTTCATAAGCAAGAAATTTATGAATTAGTTGTTTGATTTATTTTAATGCAAAAAATGTTATTTTTTCTTTCAGTATCAATGCTTTGTATCTAAATGTGATTTGAAATTTAAAGATTCTGATGAACGGAGAGAACATTGCAGAGAAATTCATAAATTTCCAAAACATTATAGATTTGATGAACCTATAAATATAAAATTAAAGAATGATATACATAAGGATACTGAGATGGATATAGGTGAAAGTGAAACATCAAAGAAGAAAGATTCAAAAATTTATTTTGGAAAAAACAAGCAAAAGGCTTTCTCAAAAAAATGTACAAGTATAAAAAATGAAATTTTTGATACAAGTATTAAAACAGAGACAAAGTTATCACCTGTAACAATGTTTGTTCCGAGACAGGTACAGCAAAAGACTTACGCAAAGATTCTTACAAATAATCAACAAATGGAAACTAATGTTCTTGAATCAGCAAGTTTGATGGAACTTATTAGTTCTTTACCAAGTAATTAATATTAAATATAAAATATGCGTCGACTAGTATTACAAAAAATGTTTTTTGTATTGTCACATTTCATTTTATTTTCTAATTATGAAGATTAAATTAATTATTTACATAGTATACACAGGGCTCTATTTACATTTTACTTATTTTGGCACTAGTTTGTTCATGCATACAAGAATTTTATATGTTTTAATTGTGTAATTTAACATAGCTCAATATATCTGTATATAATTTTACTAATGCTAAATTATTCACGATTAAAATTTGTATGAAGAACAACACGCCCTTATTTTATGTCCATTTTTGTATGCTAATGACCATAAATCATGCATTTGAATTTAGTATTTTCATCTTTTAATAGAGCATTTTCATATTTTAGCCTAATGTATTCTTGTTCTAAGAAGGCTGCTCTAATGGCAATTTCATCTTCCTTGGCTCTCCTAGCATCTCTTGATCTCTTTGCAGCTTCATTGTTTTTTCTTCTTCTCTCCCAGTATGCAGCATCTTTCTCATCACTGGGATGTGCAGGTAATGTAGGACTCTTTGAAACTCTACGCATCTTGATGTTTGTTCCTTCATTGGTTTTTCTTACCGATTCCAGCATTCTACTACGAAAATCTGAGTAAGATTTTTTCATATCTGGATCAAAAATCATTTCTGGACCAAAAGCAAGAGAGAGCGGATCCTTTGGATATGCTTTGAAAGGCCTTGGATTTCTTTTTGATTCATCTGAAGAAACACTAGTAGGTGAACTTTCAGGCAGTGCAGTTAGACTTGGAATTTGAGTTTGAGGCACTGGTGATATTATAGGTTGAGATGTACTTTGAGGAATTATAGCTGGTAGCATTGGCGGAACACTAGCTGATGAGTGGACTGGAACCTTGATAGGCAAAATTGGGAACAAAGGTTGCTTTTGAACTTCATTTGGCATAGGGCCTGTGTGACTGTATACTGGCTGGTATCCCATTTTTAATGGAGATTCTGTTTCAGACGGTGGTGTGATAACAAAGGAGCGATTTTCAGGACTATTCCTTTCATGATTCAAAGCAACAAAATTATTTGAAGTCTGCTGCTGATACATTTGTGTTGCTTGAATTTGCTGCATATTATTAACATTGTAGCTGTTTACTTGATTATTATTGTTTTTTTCTTTTTGTAATTCTGGGGAATGTCTGAATTTTGTAATTGAGAAATCTACTCCACATTCTGATGAAACTTTAGCCATAGGCACTTTTTTACAAGATAAATCAAGCACAGGCTGTTCACTTATTTTCTTCGTGTTTTGCCAAGGCTGGTGCATTTGCCCTACTCTCTGAAAAGATTGCATTGACATCTCCATTGACTTTGTCATTTTGAATTCTAAATCCAAAAGCTGTAAATAAATTTAAAAAAACATTAATTATTGATTGTAACGAATTATTATATTATTTTAAAATTAAATTGATTTTTCCTAAGAATTGTATGAATATTTATTCATTTAAAAATTTTTAAAATTTTCGCTAAACTCACTGTCAATTCTAAAAGTAAAAATAAGTTTATTAAAAAAAAGTATTCAAAAAAATATATTTAACAGAAATTTGTAGAAAGTATTATAATCGCGGAAATATTTATAAGCCAGTTTAAATATTACCAAGAGCTTAATGGAAAATTTATCCGTCGTTTAAAATTTAACACACTAAAGCATTATAATATTACCCAATAATAACAAATACAAACCTAAAGAAAACAATGCTTCACGTTGACGCACGAAACTAATTGAAGAAACTGATCGTAGACAACAACAATCGATAAATCACTAACTGCACAGTTGCAGAAAACACTGAAATTCACTTTTCGAGCTCCGCTCTGGGCGATGCCACCACTCTGAAAACTATCCAAAGTTCTGAGTCGGAAGAGCTGCGGCTCGTCTTTATATAGGCAGGGGTACCCCGAGTAGAACTGTCAAAGCGTTAGGCTTGACCTATGGAGGGGGCAGGTTTGACAGATATTCGGAAAGCTTGTGAAAATTTTGGGTAAAGAGAGGCAGAGGTAGGAAAACAAATCGAATGAAATTAATTTGCAAATAATAATTTTAGGAAAATTTTAAACGCAAACGAAATTTGTAGAAGGGCTTTTTAAAAAGTTGTTTTAATACAGAAATTATTTGTTCCGTACTTTTTGTTTACTTTTCTGTGAAAAGAAAAAAAATACTTGAGAAAAGAATCTGTTCAATTGACAGTGATGCGCAATGAGCAGGATCCTTTTTATTGCTTTGTTCTTAAACATTTCTGCGACTCGTTATAAAATAGCAATTTGAAATTTTCTCGGTGGAAAACTACTTTCTTTTTATAAAATTCTAGTAAAACCATATGAACACTATTTATCTGAAATTGAAATTGTTAAAATGTATGAGTATACCTCGTACAATTAATGCTATTTTATCATTACTACGACCAATGTTTAAAAGTGCAACGGAAATTTGAAATTGTTAACGAAAAATCGTCCAACCCCCTTCGACAAGTTTCCTTGCATTAACTGTTTACAGTTTTAAACAAAGGAAGGCTTAAGTTGTGGAAAGTTGGAAGATCTGAATGGTCGCAGAATTAATCCTCCAGTAAAGGGTTAGACATCCCGGGTGCCCGAAACAATCGGAAGAAAGTGCTTATTCTCAGCTCAGTAAATCCGTCTTGAAGCCCAAGTATTACGTCGGCAAAGAAAACTGGCCGAAGGCGTGGCGCGTCATTCAGCTCCTCGGGCCCTCCGAGAGCCATCATGCATCGGTAGGACCGCCGCTCGCCTTAACCCTTTCGGACGCCTGCGCGGGGGCCCCCACTGCACTTGGCTGCTGATTTATGGACTTCCACGCGAATTTACGTAAAGTCCCCATAAATTAACGTTGCTTAATCCGCAGCGCGAACCGGCCTGCTTTCGGCCACTACTGTGCCCTAACCCTTTCGAGTGCACGGAGGACGGCTTATCCCTTGCCTAACCGTTTTGGCTTCTCCGCCCCCGGAAGCGTTTACGACGGGCCCCGGGCCGGAGAGCACGCGCGACTCTGCCCGATATTATATCGCTCGGCTTTTTGCGCATAACGAAGCGCAGGTCTTAACCCCTTGACTTGACCTCGTCCGAGTAATAATTCATTGGTTTAGTTGTCGGGGTTTTAATCCGGATTACGTGGCGTGGTGAGATCTCCACCCCTGATTTATTTACGATTTGATCCGTTTTCAAAATATTAAACTTTTCTCGACTCTCGGTTCCTGCAGTTTAAGCTGGAGGCGTGGATGAACTGCCCATTTGGCACTTGAGTCAGATTTCAAATTTCCAACTAATTTTTAAAATGTATATACAAACTTTTCAGTTATAAAATCGAAATTAATTGGAATTGCTTAAGATCTTGTAATTTCTAAAGAATGAAAATGAATCGAATAAAAAAATGTTGTAAAAATTATTGAATTATTACATTTTTGGTTTGCGAGTCTATCTATCGATCAACAAGCAGTACATTTTTTTAAATTCGTGAAATTTCTATCTTTCGAAATACAAATGATTGCAATGCCGAATGAAGATCTCAAAATAGCACATAATACTAAAATCCAGCATTTCCCCTTTTCCCACCCACTAAAAACCCACTAAGAAATCCCGTTGCACCTCCGGACAGGCGTGGAAAACTCGTCGAAAATCTAAGGAAAAAAGAAAAGGAAGAAATTAGCCTCGCCCGGCACAAAAAGAGCCCGAGTCGCGCGCCTCGCCGAAGTGACGGTAAATCGAGCGAGTTTTCCCTCGGCTCGTCGCAGCAGCCGTCCGAGGAGTCGGTGCCGGTCCGCCCCTTTTCCCATGTATACAAATTTACGCCGGCCGCATAACCCAGATTTGAAAAGGGCCGCGCGCAACCCGTTACTCGCCGCGCGCGGGCCACCCCCGCTCGGGGGTAAAAAGGAGCGCGAGCGCATCTGTCGGGAAGAGAGCGGCGGATTGCCCTTGAATCTAACGGGCCCGCGGGGGCTTTGTCCGGCGCTCCTCTCATCGCTCACTCTCGCGGTTTTCCCGGAGGGGCTCCGCAGGCTGCGACGTGTCAATTAGTACTGGACGCGAGTATTGGATTTTCATTTGTGGGAAATCTGCGGCCTGCGCCTATTTGTATGCGCGCGCTTGCGGTGCCGTTACTCGCTTTTACAATGAGGGCAAATCCGCTTAGATTCTATAATTCTTAGGTGGATTTACAGTGCGATGACGTTTCTGAAAATTTTTTCGGGAAGCTCTGAAAATTTCACATCGTTTTTGGATTTTTCTACATTTTGTTTATAAAATCGTGGTACGTTTTTCACATTATTTACTAAACAAATGGTTATACTGATTCTATATTTTAATCTTTCATTTTCTTTGTAACAATCTTATTAAACCAAAAGCTTTAGAAAAATTTTCAAAGAAAATTTATCTTGACACTGCGTAGAAGAGCGATTAGCATCTTACTTAATTTTAGCTTGCAATGCATTAAGATTAACGAGAAATTGTCGCCTACGTGACAACGTTCAAATTTAATGTTGATGAGATTCCTTATAATAACTACAAGTGAATATTATCGCAAAGGCAATCAAAATATGATGTATACAGTTAACGATCGAATTTTTAATTTGAAACATTCGTGGGCTAGAAGCAAAATTTCAATATATCGATAACATTATATTCATATTTAGACAGAATCGGCGTCCATCAAATCATTAGCCGTAACTTGTGCTGTGAAGATCCGTTCTTGTAAAACAAATAATTAAACTAATCTGCTAAGCCTGCTCGAAGCAGCTCGAAACGCGGAAAAGAATCGAATCTAAAATTTGCATAGTGCGACATCGCTTTCGTAAACTACGTATTTACGAGAAAAACTATCTCCGTTAGCTCGCTTTTAAACGTCCTGCCTGCAATCGTTAGATAACGTAAAATCCATTCATAAGTAACTTAGTCATCGGCTTTCAAAACAATCCCATTACATATCTCAGTCACTTAGTAACTGTATCAGGGAGTTTTGATTCCAGATAGGATCTTGGATAAGAAAAATTCCACGGAATTATTTGATTCATTGACTTGCATTATTTTTGCAGTTGAAAAAAAAATGTTCTACTTACTTACAATTTTTGTACCTGCGAAAAGAAAGCTTGAAAGAAAATATTTTTATAAGAACACCAATTAAGTTTTATTAGTGGAAATGTGCATCGAGATCGTTATCTTCTTAGCAGGAAGTCTTTGTACCAATAAGGATCATTATTACCAATTAATAGTGCAGTAAAATTATAATCTTTTTATTGCATTTTTATGATTTTGCAAAATGTGCCAAAAACTCTTTATAAAACATCTGCAGTCTTTACTTTCATTACGTGTTAAGCCCTCATTTGAAGTACTTATCCTAACTATTCTTTATTCGCACTACGTGATTATGTTATTTTAAGTATTTATACCTGTCACCATCCCTTTGAGACTCTCTGCAACCACTTTCCCTGCAATGAGTTAATAGATTCAAAGACTAGAAAATTTCATTTGCCGTTTAAATATTTTAGTAAATCCCGGCTTGCAAGTAATTTTATCAAACTGTTGAGTTCAGAAACGTGCAGTAAGCAGGCAACGTAAATCAGAAGTAACCAGAGATTCGGATTCCACTATAAACCGTAGGTCCCCGTTCTTGCGCGCAATAGGCTGTAAATTTAAAAAAAAAACCAGAAGTTATTTTTTCTCTCAGTTTTCAAAGCCTGAGTAATGATTTCGTGAAATGTGCCTTTCCCATGCGAACGGAAGCCGGAGATGGATTTTTATGAAAAAAAAAGAATGCATATGACGTTCAGAAGTCGAAAGTTAATAAATCAGGCGAAAAGTCGTAAGCCACGTCAGTAAATAGTTGGCGAGAAAGACATTTCCTGCAACAATCGAATCTTCCAAAGAAGAAGACGCTGCGGCTGCAAGAAAAAAGCAGAATATCACGACAGACAAACGGAAGTCATCGGAGAAAATTCACGGGAGGTCTTTCTCGAATGTCAGGCAACCATTAGTTGGCATATAATAGCTCGAAATTTTCATCATTTTAGACTTTCGGAGCCCCCACCCGAGAAAGAAGCGTACAATTTTAAGGAAATCCTTCCGTTACGTTTAGAAATAATTATTAAACATATGTAATTATTAATATTTGCAAATATTCCTAAATTATACTTAAAATAGTAAACCTACCCAGTTTAAGAAAATTTTCACGTACCTTGAAACACGCAGATGCTACTGATTTTTACCTGAAAAATTTTAGAAAGATTTGAGTGTTGATTTTAATCTTTATATACAATTTCGTGCAGGTCAATCAGTACCCATTAAAATAGCCTAGAAAAAAAGTTTTGACCTGAAAAATTTCCGAAGGTTTTTGTAGAGCCGATCTTAATCTTTACGCACAATTTCCTGCAGGTCAATCAGCACCCTCTAAAGTAATCTTGCAAAAAAGGTTAGCCCTCAAAACAAGATGAAATAAAATGTTTTTAAAAATTGTCGTCCACATTACAAACTAGGCCCTCCTCGAAATTCCAACGACAATCCGGCGAAAACGAGGACAAAACCCTTCTCCCGCCGACTCGTCACTCCACTGACCCTCTCCGCGGCGTCGCCTCCTCGCCTCCTCGGCGCGAGGTCCGCGCTCTCACGCGGCGGGGGGCGCCGCTGCCCACTGCGCGCAATTAAAACTCGATTGATCATCGCGCGACCACCGGGCCCCGCGTTTTGCCAACAGGCGCATTCGCGCCGAGCGCTTCCGGGGCCTCGTCTTGCACGCCCGCGCGCGATCGCCTCGCGCCCCTTTCATAAAGCGCGGAATGGACGCTGCATTGTGCGGGAACGGGCCGCCCGGGAACCGACGGCCGCGACATTTTTAGGCGCTTACATGACTAATGGGCGCGAATCGGCCTCCGGGGAGTTCGCCTTTCGAATCGAGGACTAATTGAGCCGAGGTGAGACGGTGGGAGCTTTGGGGGATGCTGGATTGTCGCTTGAGTTTTCTTATAATACCGTTGGAGGTCGATTTGGATGAATCTTTCGAAAGAACAAGTTTTAGAGTATTATTTAACGTTTCCTTTTTTATTGTTATAAAGTTTTAAAAGTTCTTTTATTTTCTTAAATTATACAATATCTTGACTCGATAGAAACATTACTTGAAAATTTTAACTTTCTCTATTTTTGTAGATTCCCAGTCGTAAAAGTAATAAACGTTAGTAAACACGTTTTCCGGCAAAAACATCCAGTGTTTCCACTGCCAATTATAAACAGTTAACTTCGATTTTTTTGCATCACAAAAAAAGGCGAAGAATATTGACGGAAAACCCCGGCGAAAGGACTTTTTCCCGACCCTTTTTTTTTGCCGACTCCGCATTTCCGAAATTCGCCTTCCACCTTTTTCCACCAATAAACCGCCGAGGACAAAGGCAAAAGGTACGCCGCCCGCTTCAGGTCCCATTTTTTGCGCAGCCTCCATTTTTTCCCCTCCGATCCCCGGCAATAAGTCGCGGCGAGCATCATTACGCCGGCGGTTTACAGCTCGTCGTAAACGCTGCTTCCTCCTCCGCCGCCGCCGCATTCCCAGGCAGCGGAACCGTAAATCCGGCGACGCGTCGCCGCTGCCCGCTTTTCGAATCGCAAATCGAGCGCGCGCGGAAGAAAGGCCGAGTCGTGTCCGCAGGTAAATCGAGAGCGCGCGCAGTGTCCGGTTCCTAAGCCGCCGAGCAAAGAGTTGAGCTCAGCCCTTTAACGAAGTGTCTTTCTGTTTACCCGGGAGCGCCTCTTTTTTGCGCGCCTCCGTGCGCTCGCTTGGCTGCCGCGGGACCGGCTTTTGAGGGCAGCCGCCTCGGGGGGACGATGGAAATGCGCCCCCGAGGCTTTTCTCATGTGTGCGGAAGTGGGGGGGGGGGCTGCACAGTTATCTGTCCTTTCAGCGAGTGTAGGTTCTCGAGGCTTATTCGAGGTGTTTATGAAGGATTTTCTTACTTCCCAGGCTGGAGAGGCTTTATTTGGGAAAAATCCACTACAGTCAAGTGGTTCTTTTCAGATGTTTTTAAAAGGGAGAAAACTGCCTCTAATTTATTAGAAAAACCTTCTGGAAATTATGGAAAAATGTTTTGTACGTTTTTATAAATATTTTAAATGCCTTTTTTAAGAAAAGATATAGGCCAGGTAGAAAAAATATGACTTCAAAATTCACTTGATAATAGTTTTAATAATATCGATAAAAAATTCTTTTTTATCTAAAAATATATTTTTTACATAATGTTGCGTGAAAAATTAGCTTCACTTATACAATACCCAATTTTCTCGATTTAAAAGCCAACTTTTTGCGCTACTTGCGGAAAAAAAATTTTTCGGAAGTCAGTTCCGAGCCTAAAATTAACTCTTCCAAACCCTTTCGCCGAGCTCCAATAATCAAGAACCAGCATCGTGTTTGAAGAAACTTAACTCTTTAATATAAGCATCTCGGCCCGAGAGCCCCAAAGCCCTCCGCAAAAACCGGTAGAAGCCACGGACTCCCAGTGGCTCTTCCTCGCCGTCCGCAGCTAGAGGTTCGTGCAATAAACGCCTTGTGGAAAAAAGTTCTGCGCCGCCATAGTCGGGCGCGCGCCCAAAATTTACAGCCGGGGCGTATAATAGTTGCGTCCGAAAATCAGGTCGAGGGATGGACACCGCACTTAAGCTGTTTTCCTTACGATCATTGTAGCAAACCATAATAAAGCCGACCGAAGGACTCTTCCTCCATAAGGTAAGGTCCTTTGTTTCCCCGTTCGAAAAGAACGTTTTTACGACTCTTTGCTTCGGTTTTTTTCTTTTTTTTCTTCATTTTTCGGGCAGGATTAAGGCCCCCGGGCCTGCGGCGCTTCTGGATTAACTTCGCTTAACTGGCGTCTCGACTGCCCTCGGTTCTGAGTGTTTTAACGAGCCGAGAAAGCAGGCGAGAAAGTCCGGAAATGAATTGCCAAGCCTGGGTGAAGCGACGGTAGGATTTTTTTTTTTTTTTCGTAACCTTTTGCGATGCTGCATTTCGGAGATTGCTGCAGTTTGGAGATTGCTATCCTACCGGACTCGGGTTTATAGAGGGTTTTAAGCAGATGCGCCCGAAAAAACCTCATGTTCTACGGACTGTCGCTTCTCATTTAGTGTCAGATCTAGAAAAAAAAGGTAGCCGCACTGCGATCTCGGGGACAGTTTTATGCGGCCGTTTTTTGCCTCGTAAAAGTAGTTTTTTCGCAGTTCGCGCCGTAAATCACACCGACTCACGTTTACTAATATTTTGACCAGAAATCTCCCCATTTTTCGGTAAGCCGTGATTTCTGATTTACAATAGAGTCATCTTTTTCTTTTTACAGTTCTTGTTTTCTACATTTACGTGCGGGAGTTTCAAGCATATCATATGAGTAACTTTCTATTATCTTCTTTTTTATCAACAGATTTTTCACTCCTGACTCCTTTGACTTCTTCCGATTTGATGCCGTAAAATTCTACTTTTAAGTTTTTGCTCTATATCTAATATTATCTTAGCTACTTCATACATAGTGACCCTTAAAGCAGAATATAACTTTTTGGAAATTTTATTGATGTCTTTATACGCATAATGTCTTACATGAATTCATTCAATTAATTATTTCCCTCTGTACAAGAACTTATTAAATTTTCTAAATAATAGTATTATTACGTAAAATATAAGTAATGCGTGCAGCTTTATCTGCAATTATCTTAATCGTGAAAATTTTTCAATGTTTGTATTTTAATTTGAATAATCTCTCCAACACAACGAACATTTCGTTCAAGCACTTCACTCCCACAGCTTATCTGCGCATCCAACTGCCGGTCGTACCTCCGAAAATAAAGCACCGAAAAGAAAAGCCGTCATTGCGTGCTCCGAAAATCAGTAGGGTCAGCTTCGAGTTATACCGAAGCCGACGGCCGGCCGGTCGTATGATGCACGCGAAATATGAGTCAGTGGCCGATCGCTCCGGCGTCGGACGGCCGGGGGGGGGGCGGCAATGCGGAGAAAGGGGGCAGTTTCGTCGGAAAAGCAACTGGACCTCCGACGCCACGTGGCAGACGCGCGCGCGAAAATTCAATCGCGAGTCCATCCGTCTACCCCGTTCCCCGCCCTGCGCCGCAACGTATCGCTGCCTCATCTCCATCCCTTTTTCCGGGGAAGGAGGGCCAGGTTGCCGCCGCCCGCGCGCGCGCCGCTTTGTTTCGGGAGGAGAGCCTCGATTTTCAGCGGAGCTGCTTCGAAGCGGCCGATTCGATTGCCCGCCGTCGGTTATCGAGTCGTTTGTGATGTTTGCTTTTGAAAAAAAGTTGCCGTCGCGGGCCTGGATGTAAACTTCTGCTTGCGCGGTATACTCGCTAAAAAAAGTTTTATTGAATCGATACAGTTCTGATGTCTGTTTTCGAATGAATTATGTCAAAATATCTTGAAGAATTTTTAGATTTTTTTTTGAAATAATGATAGTCGAGCTCGTGCAAGAAATGCATAATAATTTTATTTTAGTCACAAAATTTATATATTCGTTATTATCATAGTTGGCGCTTTTACCACAAAACAAAAATTTATTACATCATACTTTTTTAAAGACAGACTAACTTCATAAACTAAATTGCAAACGAAAGATAAATTGTTGCAATTCGAAAACTCCTGACGCGCAAAGCCAACGGTGAAAATTCGAAAACCAACAGAATCTGAACAAACAGCCGTAAACTCGAAAACGCAAAGTAGGCGGAAGCAGGAACGGCAGCGGCGGCAGCAGCAGGAGCATCGGGAGAACAAAACGAAAGGCTTGAAAAGTTCGAGAAGCCCGGGCAACTTAGTTGGTCAGCGTGTCATATGGTCAATAGCAGCGTTAGGCAGGGGCGGTACCTCTCTCTCTCTCTCTCTCCCTCGGCGGACAGTCTCCTCGCGCGCGCAGATGCGTTAAAGCCTCTCGCAGGATCAACCCTTTCGGTAATGGCGCACCTCGGCCCCATTGTGCGCGACCTTCGTCATTGTGCGCTCATCCTCTCCCCCGCAGCCGGCAGGCGCATAACGGCGCAAGACCCCCGAATGTGTGTCAAAAGCCCGCCTCGATATTCCGTCTCTCTCTCTCTCTCTCTCTCTCTCTCTCTCTTTCATCGATTATGACCGCCGTGGAGAATGCAGACGATTTTGCGGGATCTGACGCGCTGGACAACCCCCTCTTAATTATGATCGAATTCGATTTGGAAGGAAGAGGAGTTTCTGGTAATGTGCGATGGAATCGTTCTGGCGTGAAGTGTATTCTACACTGAGAGAAAATTTATTTGATTCAAGTAAATATATTTACTTGAAAATTATTTTTTTTCAAGTAAATATTTACTTTCTTTTAGAAAATATATATTTGATATAAGAAATGCTTTTCTTACATTACAAAAATTTTTGCTACACCTAAATAAATATTTATTAAAATTCAAATCATTCGTCTACATTACTATAAGTATATATTTATTTGTTCTCATTAAATATTTTTTTATATCAAAGAAAAAGTATACCTTCTTTTAAATAAATGTTTAGTTAGTACTATTGAAGTCAATCATATACTTGAATCAAGTAAAATTTCTTTGAAATCAACAAATTTTTTTCTCGGTGTAGGAACGTTTGAATAAGCGAATGTTTATTGAATTCATTGGTAAGGCAATGCAGACGGATCGCGCTTTGGTCGTTTATTTTAACATTTCTTTGATTATTTTGTCTTTGAGAAATGATACATATTTTAAAAGAAATTTGAGAAATTAATTGCGTAATTCAGGATTTCGAATTTCGGAATTTGTGTGTTTAAAAGAATTCAATCCAACACAATTTTCTGACCAATTTTATTAAATGACGTTTTATTACTGATATAACAGTAGAGATGTAGCAGTAATTCATCTACTGCCTTTTCTTAACTACATGCGGTAAATCATAAACACCCCTGACACACTTAATCTTAACTCCGGGAACATCTTTACACCTGCCCACTCGGACCAAAACAATGTTGTGCTCTTGCAGATTATGGCCGATTCCTGAAATCGAACGGGCAATTAATGGCGTCCCTCGCGAGGCTTTTAACGATTTTCTAAAGGACTACTCACCTGGAACATAAGCGATCATTTCCTTGCCCGTCGATAGCCGCACCATAACGCATTTTCGGTTGGCGGAATTTGGCTTCTTCGGCTTCCTAGTCAGAGTCCTTAGAACGACGCCTTTTGCAAAAGGCTTTCCCGGTCCCAGCGGATTTTTCTTTTTTGGTAATTTGATGTGCGGACCTCTTCTGTGAAGTTGCTGCAAGCTGACTACTTGCCGAATTTGCTGGAGACCTGGTAACAAAATTTTTCTTATAAGTTAATTATGCATTTACGAATAAAATTAAGTTCTCCCGCGTACTTATATTTTCCGAGAACAGTATAATTATCAATAATTGACCTAGTATTCATGATCGATTGACGAAATTTCTATGCATAACTACAATTAGGCCACTTTTAAGTCAAGAACATGAACCGATAATCAATGAGAAGGTATTTCTCGTTTAATACACTACTTAACGACTGAAAATGACACAAATATTACTTAATAGTCATTAATTAAGATTTTCTCGAAAAGAATTCCTTACCAAATAATTTTTCTTTCAGTCATTCGATATTTCACATTAGATACGTACGTGACTAATTACATGTAGACGAACACTCAAGGATATTGACTATAACCGTTGCTCACATCAACTTACCGGTCTGAACAGTTATCGCCTTACAACATGTCAATTTGATAACACATTTAACCTGCTGTAATAATTTAACTATGTTTTAATATCTTTTAAAATGCATACACGATTAAAAAGTACGAACAAAAAAAAGCGATAGCCTAATGCTCGCGTCAGAGGATCCCTGGAATTTTACGTAATTTAATGTGCCATCATTAAAAATTGTTTCTCGAAATAACAGTACGACGTATATTTTAATCAAGATTGCCTCCGACCCAATGCAATATAATTCTGAAATTCAGTTGACTCTTTAACAAGTAAAATTATTATTTGTAACATTTGAATTAAAGACAAACTGTTGTTGTTTATTTTAAAAAAATTGATGTTTACCCTCGATATACAAATGATAAAAGTCTTATCTTGAACAACTGTATCCAACAAGTGATATTATTATTTCTTCATTTCACAATTGTATACATTATCTCTTTTGAATTTTATAAAATCTAATCTGGACCTTATTTAGTCTGTGCTCTTCTTGTATATTCTATGCTATTTACCAATGTTCAGTTAAATCCTTCTTTCGTTCAACCTCCCCTTTTGCGCATTAGGAATATTACCATAAAAACTGAATTTTTTTAAAATTTGACACCCAACCCTCTCCGAGAAAAACGAACATTCTCGAGAACTCCTCCGAAAACGTCGAGATCGATGCAATCCATCAAAGCCGATAGAAAAATTTTCCCTGAAAGCCTTTGTACCCCCGGGCGCATCTCCCGACGCGACTCCCAGCGAGAAGTCGGCCAGCCCCGTCCTCTCACTGTCCGGCGGGGCATCGGGCGAGAATTAAAAATTTGCAGCGGCGCGTTAACGAAGCCACGGAACTCTTTCGTCGAGGAGTGCAGCCTTGCGAGCGGAGCCGGAGGGAGGAGAAAGGAGCGGCCGAGAGCGAGCGGGGAGGGAAAGAAAAGCGCGCGAATGAATGGGAAATATCGAGTATGACGAGCGCTTGACATCTGCAAGCCGTTCGGTGGGACGGAGTCTTTTCTCGCTGGCCCGTGCATAAGCTTATTAAGTAACATTGTTTGCGCCGGGGGCTTTTGCGCGGTCGGAGGTCGCGACAGACACCGACGTCTTTCTCGGTACGAGGCTGGCCTGCGCTCCTTTTTTTCTTTTTTTTTTTCACGGCCCGCTATGAAGGATCGATCTTGCTTTGGGGAATTCTGGCCCCTTTTTGCTCTCACTTTTGGCTGCGACGCTTTTTTCGCGCTTCTCGGATTAGGCCGGTGGTTGCATTCAACCTTTGACTGTTAGACCGGGCTGCAGGTTCTTTTATTGCTTTTTTATATTCGTCGATAATAATTTGTTGTTAATTTACTCGAGTGTTGTTTGTTTGTGTATTGACAATCATTTTTCTATTATTTCAATGATAGATTTAAATAATTTTATTACACTATGATTGAATTGTATTAAATTGATTTTAACATTTTTTTTCAAATTACCGTTTGAAATTACTAAACAAAAAAGTAAAAATGAAAAAAAATTTCTTATATATTTAAAAAAGAAGTTTGCTTTTCTTTTGATGAAAAGCAAAGATTTTGGATGTAAGCTCAGTTTACGGCTGCTTCAATAAGCAGGGTTATAAAACTACTGATCACTTGAAATGGAGATAATAATTAGCTCAAGAACCAAAATGGACTAGTGTCTTTAAGACCTTTTAAGTAGTGATACTAATCCTTAATAAAATGTTTATATTTTTATAGTTATCTCTACCTGAAGATCGAGATAAAGAAAGTCCTTTTACTTAGGCAAAGATACAGCTGATAATCAGTATCGCAACAGAAAAGTTTTCACTGAAATAATGTCCAAAATAAACTTTTTTAAAAAACGAAGCATTTTTCGAAACCAATAATTCTTTTCGCCAATATATTATTTATATTAAAATACAGTATAATAAACATTATGCGCGTTTGTGACAAAAAAAAAAAAATAATAATAAAGAAGCATGACAAGCGAAAATAACGAAAAATGAGACAATCCAATACAGAAAATTCCGAGCGCAAATAGCGCAGAGGCCCGCGCTATTTACATATAAAGCAGAGAAAGTTTGGGCAGCGCGAGCGGGAGAGAGGCCGTCGGCCCCGGGAAAATAAAGCGATCGGGAAGACTGAAAGGGAAAATAACGCCGCAGGCAAAGGCTTGTTGTTCGCTGGGAGCTGACCAGCGTCCATCAAAGGCGACAGATGTCCAGAGAGGCCGCTGCTAATCCGACCTAACTCGGACTCGGACCAGCAGAGTCCCATTATGGCCCCCGGAAGGCAACCCCTTTTCTCCCGAGATCAATGCGCAAGATTACATTGCGAAAAATTTCCCGGCCGCCCGCGCGCCGGTTGCGCTTTTGTCGCGGGCGCAAGCGCACAATCGAGATGCCTCCTTCCAGATCTTTGCGTCTCTTACGCTCAATCTCGTCCAAGATTCGTTTGTCGATCGGTGCTTTGGACCGGAGGCATTGGCCATTAAATGCGCATGCTTAGGACTTCCCTGAAGTGCTTTGTTGCGCGGTAACAAAACGGTAAAATTTTGTGGAGGACAATTGCTTAGTATGATAAGTTAAGTACTGTGCTTAAACTTGCTTTTTGGGCCAACAACGAATTAGGCTTACTGCGAGAAGTTTTTGTACCCGCGGAAAATGTTTAAGGGAATTTGTTTGATTCAAGAGAAAGTGAAATTGGTTTCGAGAAAGAGGACTTTCTTTTAACGAAAAAAAAATTATGTTTGATTATAAACGTACATAATTTTATATATTTTTAAAATAAGGCAGACCAATATTAAAAATTTGTTCAAACGTTGGAGAGAATAGATTTTTAAGAAAAATGAGGAAAGATTTTAATTTGATAAAGTAACTAAAGCACGGCTTAGGTCACCGACAAAATCTACATCTAATCGCTGGAAAAAAATGTCTCGATCTCAATCCTCGAGAACTCAGGAGCATTCCCGAGATTACATTAACAACAATAGAAAAATGCATTTAAAAAGGTAGAGTCCGACAATCGGAATTGTTTTCCGGGGCAGCGGCGCGAAATCCTTTCGAAATCGCGTCCTTTCGTCCCCCCCTGTCCAGCGCATAGCGCGTCACTGCGCCCGTGACCCATTTCCATAACATCGTGCAAAGTGTTTTCCGGGGCCGCATTCAGGTCGAGAAGGTAGGAGGCGCCCCGGCCTAAAGAGTGGGCCCGAAAGAAAGAGCCTCGAGCTCGAGTTTCATCGATGCGTATCTCGCAGCCCGTGCGAAAGGGTGGAAGCAGCCTCTTTTTTCCCCGCTTCCGCGAAAAGGCTAGCCGCTCACCTCTTTTCCTAAAAAGACCGGCCCAGCTCGAATGTGACCGCGCGCGCGTGTGTGTGTGCGTCGAGCGGGGGAGGAGAGCGTGGAAAACTGCAGGATGCAGACGTCACAGGGGCTGCTGATCGCTCGGAATCGGTGGGGGTGATGTGTCCATTTGTGGTTGACCGACCGGCGCGGGATTGTCTGAATGTGCTGTCCGACTGACGAGATTTTCGCGCATGCAGTCTAAAGGCCTTGGGAACATTTTTCTCTTTCAGGGCTTTGTGTTCTGATTTTTCTATTTTTCATCTTTCTAATAACTTGCAAGGAAGAAACCCTTTTGTCAACTAGTTTGAGAAAATTATGAAAGATTTCCAGTGATTTTCTTATGAAAAGGGTGAATGCTCACTTTTTAAATTTTTATAATTTTTGCATTATAAAAAATTTTAATTGTAAGAAAAATATGTTGAAATATATATATTCATATCATTTAAATTCTTTTGTTTGTGTCATTTTAAGGCGCGTTTTAAGTAGAAAACTTTTATTAAATTAGAGCAATATATTTCAATTGGGTCAATTATTATGCGTAATTTGCTTATAAGTCATAAAAAATAAACAATCTTTAACAAAATTTTATATAAAGTACTAAAAAAGTCTTTATTAAAGGCAGGAAAATTAGCTTCATGCGTATACATATTCTAATTTTTATATCTTTTCTTAATTATTGTTTTGCATGTTTTACGTAATAATCTGTTATTGTAATACTAAAGTTAATTCTCATACTATTGTCTTTGCTTCGAATGCTTAACTTCAGTCAACAACTATAATATTTCAATTTTATATTGTAAATACAGAATCAAAGCATAAATAATCCTTACAAGGCAACTTTCTTAATCCAAGAAAAAAGTTAATTATTCGAGTTTTATAAAAAATAAAATCTAAATTGAGGCCACTAAAATATTTGTCAATCCTAAGTAATCTTTCACCATCATATTGCATATTCATAGATTGAAGTATTTTTTTGTCCTGGTCTTTAAAATTTTTAACAATAATGATATTCAATTATACAATTTTTATATGTTCAATTTTTAAAATCACAAAGGTATTACCTTGAATGGAACTTTCCAGATATTTTCTAGCCAACATTAATACGCTCCCTGCACAAAAATATTTTAACATCAGTCTTCAATTCAAGTTTATTCGTTAAGTTTCTTAATATTGATAGCATTACCTTCTGCCCCGGTCAGACTGCTGTATTTCGTCAAAGAAACATAGTTGTCTGAAATAGTTGATATGCAATTATACTATAACATTTGTCCACAAGATTGTAATTTATAATATTTTTTTTTGAAAAAAGCTGTTGACTTTCAAAGGTTATGTCACATAATACAATTTAAACTTTGAACTAAATTACCTTGGACTGTCCTTCCGAGGCACGTCCTAGCTATGCTTGCAACGCTTCTAGCAATAACGTTCATTATTAACAGGATATTATTTACACTAAATAAATATATTACAAAAAAAAACAATCTCAATCGTTCTCACAACATTGCTCTGCACTTGCAGTCTAAGCATGATGGCGGATGCTGCTAATTAAAGGGTTCTGCCGTTTTGTTCCCGTCGTCGGTAACGTAGAGATTTACTTATTTCTAGTAACATCACTAGATACTCGCTTCTTTATCTACTTGTCGATAAATGTTATTATCAATGGTGGGTAAATGACACGAAATTAAGGTTTCTGACACATACCGGTAAGAAACTGTCAGCAATGTCAGGAACGTGTCATAAATGTAAGAAATGTCGAAAACTCAGAAAAGCTTAAAAGCGCATGCGTAAAAGTGCTTCGATCAATTTAAAATGATCAATATTGATCATTGGTCTTATTTTTATACACCATAATTTTTTAATTATATAAAGGGTTAAATTATTAAATAGAACAGTCATATTTTTATTATTATCTTATTATTATTTTGATTATTTACATTATTCTTTGATTACTATATCCTTATAATAAAATCGATAATATACATTTAATTTTTGCACGATTGCATTTTTAACTTCATTTTAGAAACTATACATACACAAGATGTTGCTACATATTTATACATAATTAACATATGATATCGTATTATATTATTACATTTGTACATATAACATATTAATTAACATATGTATATCGCTCAATATCACAATTCTTTAATTTTGAAAATGATCCTCAGGACGTTGAAAACGATTGTCTTGTCTTCTATTGTCAGGAAATAGACGACGTTCCCGATTTTCGGCACTCAAACTATTTTCATTTTGAAAGAGATCTACAGGATGTTGGAAACGATTATCTTGTTGTTGTTCAGGAAATAGTTGATGTATCCGATTGTCTTGTTGTTCATCGTGACTCTCAAAAATAGCGTGTTCTTGAAGATGCTGGTTATCATTGACGTTATCGATATCATTAACGATACCGTGGTCATTATCGACGCAACTGTACTCTTCGTCGTTTGATACTTGCTCCCCATTAACAATGGGTTCTTCGTGTTGGATTCTTGAAAAGAAATTAAATTGCGGATGGCCATTTCGTTCTTCAAATTCATTCACGAATAGTCGAGGAAAAAAACAATTTATACTGCCAGCAACGTCCAACAACTGGCGCACTCTTCCTAATGCTTCTTCCCGCCGATCCGTGACAATTTTAGCTGGTGGAGCCATCTTCAAATAATACCAGAATATTTTAATGTTAAATTAAAAGATTTTTAATAAATGAATGAAAAAAAATAAAGTTTAAGATTAAAAATAAAGTTAAATTTAATTTAACGAGTAATAAAGATACTAATACTAATAAAGCAGTTATTAAATTTTTTATTTGTAAAGTATTTCTTATTGACAATATATTTATATTAGTGAATGAATGTTGTTAATAAATTAACTTACTTGAATGTTAGTGTGACGTCGTGAGGTTTACTGACACGCCGAAAAATTATTTTATATTCTCGTTGAAAAGATTCTCCTTACTGCAGTTCAACAATCTCCAGAGTCCACTGTCCAAGTCCCAATAGCCTACGACTTATATATAACGCCACGGCGGGCTTCCACCTCCAAGCTCTAGCTAAGGGCTCCAGTGCCTCCCTCCAAAATGGGAAAAACCCATTTACGCAGGTATAATTTTAATTTTAAGTAATCCAGGGCAAATATATACTTGCTGAAAGTAACTCATTAAAATCAAATTAAAATGAAAAATTTCTACCACTCATTTGCCGAAAAGATTTACTGCTTTTTTTGAAAACACAAAGCAATTTTCAATTTTTCAAGGAAAATTAAAGAAAATTCTACCATTTATTTGCTGAAAATATTTCCTAATTTGTTTAAACCATTGCTAAATAAATCTATGCAGTAATAAAATTTCTTTCTAAAATAGTACCCAAAACAATTTGTGCGTCTTTTTATAAACTCCATAAAATAACGCATTAATCCTGAAAATGAAACTAACTTGCTTTGTAAATCATCTATTTGGTTTATTTAGCAATGGTTTAAAGCGATTTTCTCAACATTTTAATCTAAATTCACGAGTCTTTCCTATAAAAGAGAACAAGATTAAAAAAAATGCTGTCCAAAAATCTTTATATTTGTTCCAAAGTTATAATCAAACAAAGAATGACCATTAAAATAGCATAAAAAGTTTATTGACATAATTTTAGTTTATTTTAACAGTTATTCTTTGTTTGACTATAACTTTGGAACAAATATAAATATTTTTGAACACTTTTTTTAATTGATAGGATTTGATCTCACCTTTCAAATGCCGGGAGTTAAAGTGCTTTACAATTAACTGTTTAAAAGTTATAAGCGGTAAAAGAGCTGATAACTTTTGAATAATCGAGCGTTAGACCGAATGGATGCGGCTTTTTTCATATTTTAACACTCAAACACATATCCCGAAGTTACAAGGAAATCCGTGATTCGTGATCAAAGTTCGTGTCTTTTCCTAGTCATTAATGTTCGCGAGCTACTACCGCGTAGAAATAAAACTGATGAACAATACGCGCGTTTGATTGACGCGACATATGTCTTATGGTTTAAAGTAAATGTTGAGAAAATTTTTTGTCAGCATTGCTAAATATATCAAATGAACAATTTACAAAGTTAATTACAATTTAACTTTTAATATTCATACGTCTTTTTAAAAAGTTTTACAAAGCAAATTGCAATTTCAGTTTTAAAGACGACTAATACGTTTTTTACGAAGATTATAAAATTGCAATTCTCTTTTTAAACTATTGCTCAAGTCTTGGTCTTTTTTATAGGAAAGACTCGTGAATTTAGAGTAAAATGTTCAGAAAGTCTCTTTAAACCATTGCTAAATAACGCAAATTAATGATTTACAAAGCAAATTACAGTTTCATTTTCAGGATTAATACGTTTTTTTATGGAGTTTATAAAAAGACGTACAAGTTGTTAGAAAGAAATGTTATTACTGCATTTTTATAAACTTTGTAAAAAGAACTGTTCGTCTTGGAACTAAAATTGTTATTTGCTATGTAAATCTTTCTTTAGATTTATTTAGCAATAGTTTAAAGAAATTAGGAAATCATTTCGGCAAATGAATGGTAGAAAATTTTCATTTTAATTTGATGTTAATGAATTATTTTCTTCGTGTATTATATATTTTCCCTGAATTTCTAATGTAATTTTTCTTGAAAAATTGAAAGGCTCTTTGGGTTTTCAAAAAGAGCAGTAAATCTTTTCGGCAAATTAGTGGTAGAAATTTTTCATTTTAATTTGATTTTAATGAGTTATTTTCTTCAGGTATATATTTGCCCTACATTGCTTAAAATTAAAATTATACCTGCATGAATGAGTTTTCCCCATTTTGGAGCGAGGCACTGCAGCCCTTAGCTAGAGCTTGGAGGTGGAAGCCCGCCGTAGCGTATATATATAAGTGGTAGGCTATTGGGACTAGGACAGTGGACTCTGGAGATTGTTGAACTGCAGTAAGGAGAATCTTTTCAACGAGAATATAAAATAATTTTTCGGCGTGTCAGTAAACCTCACGACGTCACACTAACATTCAAGTAAGTTAATTTATTAACAACATTCATTCACTAATATAAATATATTGTCAATAAGAAATACTTTACAAATAAAAAATTTAATAACTGCTTTATTAGTATTAGTATCTTTATTACTCGTTAAATTAAATTTAACTTTTTTTTTCATACATTTATTAAAAATCTTTTAATTTAATATTAAAATATTCTGGTATTATTTGAAGATGGCTCAACCGGCTAAAATTCTCAAGGATCGGCGGGAAGAAGCATTAGGAAGAGTGCGCCAGTTGTTGGATGTTGCTGGCAGTATAAATTGTTTTTTTCCTCGACTATTCGTGAACGAATTTGAAGAACGAAATGGCCATCCGCAATTTAATTTATTTTCAAGAATCCAACACGAAGAACCCGTTGTTAATGGGGAGCAAGTATCAAACGACGAAGAGCACAGTTGCGTCGATAATGACCACGGTATCGTTAATGGTGTCGATAACGTCAATGGTAACCAGCATCTTCAAGAATATGAACAACATGACAATTGGGTACATCAACTATTCCCTGAACAACAACAAGATAATCGTTTCCAACGTCCTGTGGATCTCTTTCAAAATGAAAATAGTTTGAGTGCCGAAAATCGGGACCCTCGTTTATTTTCTGACAATAGAAGACAAGACAATCGTTTTCAACGTCCTGCGGATCATTTTCAAAATTAATTGTGATATTGCGCGATATACATATGTTAATTAATGTTATATGTACAAATGTAATAATAGTGTGTATAATTCGAATGTCACCTTGTGTGTATAGTTTCTAAAATGAAGTTAAAAATGCAATCGTGCAAAAATTAAATGTATATTATCGATTTTATTAAAAGGATATAGTAATTAAAGAATAATGTAAATAATCAAAATAATA